>VUQH01001566.1:0-14130 GCA_015106775.1 Etroplus canarensis
ATGATCCCAAAAAAAAAAAAAAAGCCATCTTGTTGTTAGATAAGCTCAAACTCTGGCATAATATAAACCAGAGACACCCTCTGTCTCACACCACGTGATCTCACTCCATGACAAACACATTTACATGACATTTCCATTTCCTCTTTTGGCTGACAGTCTTATCCAGAGTGACACGAGGGCTTGCCCTGGCTCCTCTTTGCCGCACAACACATATGCTGTACTAGCCGGTGTGAGATTGCAAGGTGTCGAGAGAGAGAGAGCGAGAGAAAAGAGAAAGAAAAACACTGAGGCTTGGCAGCCATTTTGAAGTGCTGCTGTAAGGCTTTCACTGTCCCTCTCGAACTCTTTCAGTTTCAGGAAATTAACAGATCATACATATAGGACCTGGGGAAAGCACCACATTTGTGCGCCAGTGTGAAGCATATGAACAGAACAAAAACAGAGACTGTGCTGAGAACAAGTTTAGGTTCAAAGGGTTCAGAGGCAAAGAGCTATTTTTAGAACAATGTGTCATAAAAACATGAGCCCATGATAAAGACAAGGGCTTGGTCACAAAAAGAAAGAAACTCCACAACTCCCACCTCAGTCTTCTCAACAGGAACTATTTGTTCAAGGTGACAAAGCAATGTGCTTATCAACAGGACAATCTGGTACCCGCTCTGCATTTCCCCCATGTTTTTAGCCACGGTCTTGTGCACTACAACACGGGGCATCTGCAGGCAGACTGGTGTCAAGAGGCTTGACTTTGGTGCAAAAATGCTCTCTTGGTTGTTTTTCCCACTGCTCTGCTTTTTATTTGCTTTCTGTCTGTCTGACAACACCCTCTGGGCAGAGAAAATCTTCACCTGATGGTTTTAACAAACACTTGGGCATCTCATCCTCACCGTCTTTATTTATTCTCCTTTCTTTGGTCTACTAAAGTAAGAGAAAAAGAGAGAGCGGTGGAGAAGGTAAGAAAAAAAGCAGATGGGGTAATGTGGTGAAGCCTAAAATGGCTGCCTGCAGTTCAAAAGGTGGAGAGCACAGCGAGAGAGAAACTGAACATTTGTGATATTTTCCAACTATATGCTAAACCGAGTATCTGTGGAGTGTGAGACAGGCAGTGTGACAGTGAGACGAAGAAAAGGAAATGAAGGACAAAACATAAGGGTGCAATAAAACAAGGAGAGAGGGAGGGAGAGAGAGAGAGAGAGAGAGAGATGATTACGTAGATTGCCTGCCTGCCTCACCCCCCTTTCGGCCTTGTTTTTTTCCCCTTGCCGCCTCCTCCTCCTCCTCCTCCTCCATTATTCTCCCAAGAAGCATTGCTTCTCGGCACAAAACAGAATTAACCAGCACAGCCCTCTGCAACACTGCTCCCCCAGCGCTGAGGAAGAGCTGCGCCCCATTGGAGCAGCTCCAGAGCTCATGCACCAATAGGAAGGTACCGCTGAGGCAGGCGTCACAGGGACTTGTTTTTAACCCTGTTGTGCAAGACAGCAAGCCACACAACACACGGCAGCTGCAGAGGAAATGCTACAGAGAGGGGAAGGTGACATGTACCTGCAACTAAAAAGAAAAGGCTGGATGTAGCTCAAGTCAGTCTCTCATTCAACAGAAGCCATGATATATATTTTTAAATGAACACACTAATTCTTAAGGTTTCAGTTTTTAAAAAAAAATTTCATTTGTCTTTAAGCAATACAAAAGAACTAATATTTGCCAATAAAATGCCTTTTACTCAAGTGAATGCACATATGAATCCATAACACTGACTTGGCTGACTTGATAACATGAGAACAGCACACATGAAACCTTATTAACATATCAATAGCTACACCTGCCCTCCATGTAATGATACAGAGTATCATCAGCATGCAAATGGCAAGCTAAGAGGACAGGGTTTTTCCCCCCTCTATTCCTATTCCTCACAGCAACTCTCCCTGCTCTCTCTCTCTCCTCTCCCACTGCCTGTACCCAGACAGAATCCTGTCTTCTTCTTTTGGAAATGAGCCAACATCCTGCTTTACTCCCTCCTGTACAAGCACATAAAACCAGAGCAGGGCTCAAAAATCAGTTTTTGAAAAAAATTGCATATGACCCACAATCCCCACCCAGTCTAATGCTTTCAAGGACGTTACCCAGCAGTTCCATGTCTTGGTTTGAAACTGCTCAGTGAATATGAATGAGTGAGGCAGTCTATCTCCTCCCCACCACAAAAACTGGGCCAAGCTAACCTTGCCTGTCTGCACATTCCTCCCTCCACCAAACTTCCAGAGGCCCATACTGGGAAAGAAGGGTCTACATCTCTCTGACAGATCCACTCACACAAGTACAGATATGCTCAAAGACAGTTCAGCTGCTGTAACTCAACACTCCTTCGCACACATTTCACTCTAAAACACAATGAGAAGCTGCCTGAGAGGCCTGGAAAACCAACATAGCAAGAGAGGGAGGTCCAAAAGAGCAGTAACAAGCAGCCCAGCAGTACAGTTTTAGCTTCCCCGGGGTGGTGAGTCGAGCTGGGAAGGTTCGCCGCTGTGTGAGCTTTCCCCCGTCCTAAATACCCAGTGCATTTCTTACTCTGCCGAGTCTTTGTCTCTGTTAGTGAGTGCAGTGTTTGTTCAAGATAACAACAAGGGTCAGGTCAGGGGGGGGAGTGCTGCAGGGGCTTGTGTTTCCAGTGGTTCTGAGTGGCCAGGTTTGCGAGCTGCAGCCCACACGTTCTATTAAAAGATGGGAAACATATTCAGAGAATGTCAGTTGCAACCAGTGAAAACAAGGCTTGGCACTGGGCGATCTGGCTTCCAATAGGCATACAGATCAATCCAAATACTTGGCTCTGGCTGAACAACCCCCAGCAGGGCACGTGTAATCTGTGTAACATGAAGCAAGGTCGAAGAGGGCTCAGTGGAGCCTCACACACACACACACATATTATTTATTTTCCAATTCCAAATATCTGGGTTTTTAGTTGGGCTACGGTTGATTAGTGAGCAACCAAGCAACAAATATGACTTATAGAGCCTGCCACCTGGCCACATTAAAGTATTTAGCCGTGGAAAGAAATGATTATAACTGAAACAAAAGTGTGTGGAGCTGATCTCGGGAGCACATCGTTTGACCCAATTGTCCGCAACGAAGCTCTCTCTGCTCCGGGCTCCGCACAATGCAAAGCCTACGTGGTACGGCCGAGAGGAGGGCAGTGGAGCTCGGAAATATAAACCCTCAACCAAATAAACCACACAGGGAAAGGTACCGTTTTCTGTTCGGACCACTTGTTGTTAACACACAGATCTCACAGAGAGCCCGATTTCACCAAAAATAAAACAAAAAACAAAAACCCTGACAACTACTTGGTGGAAATAACCAGCCTGAGCTTCGATCCGTGATTTCAGCCTAGAGGAGATGTTGGTGAACCCAATGAGGAAACGACTGGGAACATCAAGCAGCACAACAGACGGTGTGTGAAAACGTAGCAAGCAGCTACTCGGGTCTTGAGTAAAACTTGTGATTGCTACATTCAGACTCCAACAGTGCTACTCACACGCTGGGATTAAAAAAAATTGGGGCTAAAAAAGGAAACAAGCGCTCCCCTCTAAAATACCACCCATTTCTCTTAACCGCCACCGCCGAGGCTGGGGGTTGGTAGGTGGGGGGAGGTGAAGAACAGCAAGTCACTACCCAACAACTCCGGCTTTCTGTTTGCTAGATCCTACATGCAGGGAGAGGAAAAAATAATAATAATCCTAAGACCGAGAAGCACAACCGAGCTTTTTCGGTGTGAGCTACACGCCCGAACACCGGTGTAGCCAAGCACCAGCACCGCGATGCAGGCACCGTGTTTTCCCTGAACCCCAAAGAGCCAGGAGTTCGGACTGCAAACACGTCAAAGACGTGTCTGCGAGCTGCCAAGCACCACTTCAAAATCAGGACACAACCAGCCGGAGAGCGGCCACAAAGTTAGCTCACGGCTAGGCTAGCATTTGTTGCCTCTGCTAAGCAGCTGGCTGCTGGGCTAGCAGGAGTTCAAGCAGTGACTGTAAATAAGAGTCGCGCATAACTTTAGAAAGAACCACGGTTTCACCGACCGCACGACACCCTTTAAAAACCCCAATGTCAAGAGGAACCGGGCGGCAAAACCGCTTCTGGTTTTAATCAAAGCCAGTAGGCTCGTTTCCCTGCGCGGTTCCAAACTTCCAGACCCAACAGCACACCGACTGTGTCCACATTCCTGCTCCGAAATCCACCCAGCGGGCTCCCATTTCCACAGACGCCCAGCAAAAGTGTGACTCCGCCGCTTTCTGGTGCTTTCGCCTGCGCAGAGACACGTTTTTCGAACTTGCTCCACAAACCGGGGCTTCTTTATAAACGCTTCAAAACAACACTTAGTCTGCTGGTACTGTGGCAAAAAAAAATACAGTGAAGAAACCCCATCACGGCGGCCAACTGAAGCACGTTTAGCTGTTTAAAAGAAGAAACTGAAGGCACCCCCTTTATAACGGCCTAAACGTTACACGAGTCAAACTCATGGGAACTTGCACAGTGTTGCTGGCAGCCTTTAGCACAAATAAACGTAAAAGATCCGCTGCAAACTAACAGTGTGATGGACTCCCAGCCTGCCGAGGCTAGCCGCAAACAACACGCGGATCTGCTGAAAAGGGCACGGGAGAGGAGTCCAGACACTGCCCGGAGCAGCCCTGTGAGGCAGACCACCGATAAAGGTGGCCTTTTTAGCCAGCCAAGCGAGCCACTCGAAAGTGGAAACGCAGCGATAGAAACCAGCAATGCTCTCATAAACTTAAGTGGACGCTAGGTAGTTAGCCTGCTAAGTTGTGTAGCTCCGTAGCTGTGGTGGGCAGGCTGAAAACATGCTTATGTAGTGTTAGTTCTATGTGTAGCTCTCGTATAGAGATAGGTGTTGATATAAACATTTGACACACACCTAAAGTACTCACCTAAAGAGGCATTCCAAACTTGTACAAACGAGGCAATTTCATGTACAGTAGAAAGTCCTTAGAGCATCCCAACATCAAAATCCAACCAGACCAGTAGGCCTGTGTGTCGGCCTCGGAGTCTCCTGTATCCTTTGCCCTTATAAGTAGCTCCCTCTCCAGGGTTAGGAAACAAACTTCTCAGTGTCTCCCACGCATAGGCGGAAAGTTAAATTCCCTGTCCTGTTCAGGTGCACAGCATCCATTGAGTGTCTATGATAGATCCCCGGTGAATACATCCATTTATTTTAGTGTATAGTATATTTACAGTCGCTGTTTATAATGGGGTATAGGCTGCTGTATGTGATACAGGGCTCTGATTCTGTCTCGGTCCTTACATTCGTACGGGCGCCCATCCCCCTCCTCACCGGCATCGACCGCGGGTCCCAGCGAAACTGACACACAACCACGCCACGGGGTTTCCCTGGCGACCGTGCAGGGGCTCTCTCCTTGGGCGGTCCTCGCCGCCTCTCGCCGGCGATTCGACCGCGGCTCGTCACTCCTGTGACGCGAGGGCCGTACGTGCAGACGATTGGCGGAAGGCGACGTCGATCGTTCGATTCCGCTCGCTACGTAAAACGGGGCGGGCGCCGCCGTGAGGAGTGGTGCGAAAATTCTCTTCCATTATATGTGTGTTAGTGGCGGTGTACAGGCAGCAGTGAGTGGCTGGATTCGGGAGATAATTCGATACCAGCAGAGGATCCGTACCTTCAAAGTCTCGGGAAGTCCTCGTTATTAAACTCAGACACCGTGGAATTTATTTTAAGTCGTTAGTGGGATTATTGCTTTTCATTTATGGGTTACTTTCTTCTATCTACTGTGGAAGGAGCGCTTATACCAATACATAGTAGCGAGCGTTAGCTACACGGGGTCTCTGGGGCCCAGTTCCAGGGACACCAGAGGCAGGGTTAGCCCACTGGGTCAGCCCCACCTACCGGCGTGTCAGATGAATGGAGCGTGAAGTGTTCTGGTAGCGTCTGCCGAGGGGTTGGACAGGAAACTTGACCAGCGCTCCTCGGTTGCATCTACTTATCACTGGTCCCTCCTACTCGTGTTCCCGCTGCCGAATTCAGTATCTTTCCACACTTTCACAGAAAAAATGTGGCCGACATAACGAAAGCAACGCTAGCAGCGGCAGCGGCGGCGGCGGCCGCTCAGTAAAAGCGCTCCCGGGAGCTTTTGTCCGAGAGAGGGGCGAAAAATGAGCAGCACTTCTGCTGCGGTGTTAGAGAGGAACACTAGTACACACACTGGATATACAGTTCACCCGAAGGGAGGTATTTTCTAAAGCTAGAGGCATGCCGAGGATACTTTTGCTATATTTATAAACAAAATAGTCGCGATGACGCGATTGGCTTGTTGTCGTGTCATGAGACTCGAGGGCCACTTTGGATTGGCTGCGGTGATAAATGCCAACGTCATTTGTTGCAGAGGTCTGACGAGCGATGAGATTAGACAGCAGAATAATACAATTATTGCACTGCGGCTGAGGGGCTTCCGTAATGAAGTTACAGCGTGTACAGTCCCATAAAGCAGAACCCAGGAAAACAGAGTGTCTGACAGCTGCGCACTGGATACACACAAACTATTCTGCTAGGATATTTGTGAGCTCATCAGAGCCACTGTATTACATGAGTGTTAGTGTAACCAAACAGGACTGAAATGTGTTTGAAAGTGAGCTCATCTGTTTTAATTATCCTTCTATCGTTATCGTCTGTTTATTACTGGGCCACAGTGTACACTTGAATGTGACAAATAAAGCTTATTTTATGTACCTTTAGCTGCTCCCTTGTATTCTCCCCAAGGGGTATTTGGCAGGTTTTACACCGGATGCCCTTCCCGACACAACCATTCATAGTGAGAGGGGCTTGTGTCTCCACCCGGAATCAAACCAGGGACCTTTTGCTTGTACGGCAAATGTGTAACCACACTATAAGGCCCACAATATACATATGTTTTTGTAGCATGGCATCTGGTTGCTGTGCTTTATAAACAGGCATCATTTCCAACAGCAGCTCTTGAGTTTATTAATTAATGACAAATTAACTGGTTTCCCAGCTGCACTGCCTTGCTAGGCTGTGGCCATCCTTTACAATACTGCTATTGTTAGCGCTGCGAAAAAGCAGTGTCATGTGGCCCAGTCCGATCTAGCACTGCAACATGGCTGTGCTCAACCCTCCCCCACACCGCTTTCACTGCCACAGCTTCACCAAATCGCCTTCATCTGCTCAAGTCTGTGTGTGTGTGTGCGTGTGTGTGTGTGCAAGCGAGGGTTTGTAAGGTAAAAACATGATCCACACAGATCCCCACTTCATCTGGAGGCATTTTTAATTGTCCCCGTAATCTGAAGCGCTTACACAAATGCATGTATAACACAGGAGGTATCAAAGTGCGAACATGTTACTGAAAATGACAAAACCATGGGATCGCAACAGTCTGTTCAACATACATTTATACTGCATGCATGACACTACCTTCCCCTCTAAGATTTCTCTTACATAAGATCCTAAGTAATAAGCTCAAAATGGGATTCTAGGACGTGATCCTCATGCCCATAAATACTTTTTTTTTTTTTTTTTTAGTGACAACATGAAAACACGACAGCTCATACCATTTTTGTGTATTGAGATTGGTGCGCAGGACTATTCACAAGTGTCAAATGCAAATTAATTATCATAAACAATCAACTGCAGGCAGCGTGCAGAAACTACAGCCCAGCACACACTTTTATTATGAAACAATTTGGCTCCACAGAACTGCTGCCTGTCATCAAATTCGAACAAATCCAAACCGAACTTTTTAGCCCGTCTGCATAAAGAAAAGAAAAACACCACTAATGTTCAGTAACTGTGTATACGGTTTAGGATGGCACACCACAGATTATACGGAATGTGGCCCTAACAAGCAGATGTATAGAAAATAGCCATTTATATATCATAATTAGTGATATCAGTGAGTCCACAGGTCAGGGATCTTTGGGAGAAGTTGCATACAGACACAAAATCATTAAAGAGTGTCAACATACTGTCAGATAACAGATCACCCTTCACTCAGGAGTAGGGACTCAAGGGGAAAATACATCTGATACAGGTATAACTGGAATAACAATGTTTTTGTCTACATTAAAAGGCCCTTTGAATAAGCTTAATTACAACCAACAAAAAACAAAAAGCAACACTGAACTTTACCATATCTTAAAGTGGCCAGATTAAATGTGTGTATACTGACTGAGATGCTACGAACACTATTCTAAAGAGGTGGCCTGTTACAAAGGAGGAAGGTCACCAGGAAAGGGAAATCTACTGCCTTCACTCCGATCCTCAGGGAGGAACGGCTCTCTCTGCCTGCCCTCCTCCTCCCAACCAAGCAGCTCATACAAAGAAAGAAACGGAAACAAATGGCCAAGTGTTTGTTTTCTGGTGGTGAGACATGTCTCGTTTTCCCCTGCTCTTCAGGTCTTAATTTTTTTTAAAGGTTGTTACACTCTTGCATGCCCAGTAGCATCCCTGCTACTGGGAAATGCTGCCCTCTACTGGCTTCACTGTGGCACTGCAGAACCATGTCCCCCCCGCCAGACCGCAGGTATGAGCCCCTCAGAGCAGCTTCAGACTGCCAGTGACATTGTTCACCATCTCTTCTTCACCGATGATGGCCAGGACAGTGCGGGACCCAGACTCCACCTTCCAAAGACAAAAAAGGCTGGTTTAGAGTTGAGATTATCACACGTCTTTGTGCAGCGGCTGCACAGTCTTAAAACATTTTAATATGTTTTACCAAAACTATTACTGCTGATATTGTAACAAGATTTTGGGAGTGACTACCTGTACCTCCACACACACACTGGCACAGAAGATAAAGTTCCCTCACCTGGGTAAGTCCGGCATCCTGGACCAGGTATGTGGGTAGGCTGAGACTCATGGCCAGGGCCTGTAGTTCCAGCAGATGAGCCACATTGGTCCCCTGGACCACAACCTTCTTAGCCCTTAAAAAAAAATGCACATGTATTTTTTCCTATCATTAATGTAAATTTGAATTTGTACCAAAGCTATCCTGACACAGGAAGACATTTAAGGGGCGTGGGACCAAAAGACTAAATAAAGCATCAGTGAAACAAGACTGGTCTTCCAGAAATGTACACTGTGATCTTACCCACTGTGGTCCCACTTCCAGGCCATCTCCCTCCAGCTGTTCTTCTCCTGCAGAGCCTGGTACAAACCCACAGCAGCATGACCGACCTGGGCAGCCACCTGCACACAAACACCACAATGAGTTTAGAGGTGGAGGGCTGTGCGTGCCGTTTCTGACAAAGATCACATAAAGTGGCAGAAGGAACTTGAAAAAGATAACTGCATTAAGCCAACACATTATTTCCTATTGGAATGCAAAAACAACCATCGGTTCAGCCAAACCGATAAGAGCACGCCCTTTCCCTCCTGTGCAAAAAGTACAGAGCGCCACTAGCCACTGCTTAAAGATAAAGTTCCCTGACCTAGGTTAAGTCCTGCATCTTGGCACAGGTGGTAAGAAAAGAACAGACTTCAGAACAGCACAAACCCTCCAGCTGTCCTCATCACTGAGGAACTCCTATTTTTAAGCACTTATTTATATGCAATGTTTATTTATTTTTATGGTGCAATTTGAACATGTATATGTAATTAATAAGTGGAGTGTTGATGTTGCTCTTAATTCCTTCCCAGGTGCTTCAGTGTTTATCATTTAATCCCTCCGCTGGACTGGATATCATTTTATTTTTTAAGTTTTTTTTCCTGTTTTCATGCATTTTATATTACTCATTCATTCTATTTTTATTTGGTCTTATGATGTACTGAAGGGAGTGTTTGTTGTTGGCACATGAAGCTCACTGAAAAAAATTCCAGTCAACTATGTTGAGGTGGCAAAAGTACTGAATCTTGAATCTTTCTTAGGTACACCGGTTCATAAATATCTAATCAGCCGCTCAGTGCATTTAGACGTGGACACAGTCAAGACGACCGGATTAAGTTCAAATCAAGAATCAGATGGGGAAGGAAGGTGATTTAAGAGACTCTGGTCCTGGCATGAATGTTGCTGCCAGACAGGCTGGTCTGAGTATTTCAGAAACTGCTGATCTCCTGGGATTTTTCCCGTACAACTAATTCTAGGGTTTACAGAGAATGGTCCAAAAAAAGAGGAAATATCCAGTGAGCGGCAGTTCTCTGGGTGAATAGGCCAGACATCAGAAGAGGAAGCCCAGACTGCTTCAAGTTTATAGTTGATAAGAAGTCAACAGCAATTCAAATAACCATTTGTGACAACCAAAGTGTGCGTAAGACCATTTTTAAGTACACAGCACATCAAATCTTGAAACAGATAGACTACAGCAACAGAAGGCGTACTGGGTGCCACTCCTGTCAAGTAAGAACAGGAAACTGAGGCTACAATTCACACAGGCCTACCAAAATTGGTAAATAGAAGACTGAAAATATGTTTTACTGGCTGATGCGCTTGTTCACACAAACTCTGTGCCTGCAGAATTCTGAAGATTTTCCACAGATTTTCCTCAGTGTGAAGAGGCACGTGTTGTTAGGCAAATGTTTGCCATTTGTGCCTCTATGTTGCTAGTGTGTTGCTGTGACTTTGATCGACGTGAAAAGACTTGTCCTGAAATCTTCATGATGAAATTAAAAGTGGTAGATTTAAAAGTTTGAGTAAAATGATATTTATTGTAGCCTGTTGTGTTGCTGAGAAAATTTAGGCTGATTTATTGCTTTCAATATATCAACATAATTGCTCAGGAAGAAATGATTATGATATTTTTTTACAAATCGTTGATAATGTAAAAAGGAAAAACACTCAAAAAACACAGAATTACGCAGAGTTCCCCCCCTGGATTACTGCAGAAACCTATAAAAAAAAAATTCCGTTTGAGCCTGCTGATGAGTCTCAATTTCTGTTGCAACATTCAGATGGAAGCCTCTGAATTTGGTATAAAGAACATGAAAGCACGGTGCCATCCTACCTTGTATTAATGGTTCAGGCTCGTGGTGGCAGTATATTGTGTGGGTGATATGTTCTTGGCACAATTAATCTTCTGATGGCTGCTTCCAGCAGGATAAAACGTCATGTCACTAAGCTCAAATCATCTCAAACTGGTTTCTTGAATGAGTTCACTTTACTCAAATGACCTCCATAGTCACCCTATCTCAATCCAATAGGGCACCTATGGGATGTGGTGGAATGGGAAATTTGCATCATGGATGTGCAGCTGACAAATCTGCAACAATCGCGTGATGCTATTATATCAGTATGGACCAGAATCCCTAAGCAACATTTCCAGTTTCTTGTTGAATCCGTGCCATGAAGAAATAAAGCAATTCTGAGCCTTAAACGGGGTCCAATCTGGTCCTAGCAAGATGTATCCAATGAAGTGGCTGGTGAGTATGCGTGATGATACATGGCTGTTAATGGCATTCTGTTAGTGGGAGGACAATTTGGGAGCTGATTTCTCCCGTTTTCCTTAACCTGTCTTTCTGTGGTGGCATAGCAATGATCTGAATATTACATGACCAATTACAATACATGGGGACCTTTACATAAGACTGCTGGTGACTCTGATTGACTTGCTGACAGGCCAATGAGTAAAGGATCTGATGTACTACAAGATAAGAAGTAAGCTTTCAGGGAAATGTCAAGCTGAGCTCAAAGTTAGACACGACAGTCATTATTATTCAGCACGCACCTCTTCCTCCCCTCTCAGCTTTCTGCTGTTTCTCTCTCAAACCTGCCTCATTATGCTAAACTCTGTTTTTTTTTTGTTTCATTGTCCCTCCCTATCTCAGAGTCCGTAGCCTATACTCAACTTCATTCTCCAAATGCCTGCCAGCAACCACCTACAAATGCATCCGCCCACCTTCTTGCACAAATCCACACTCATGTTCCATGCATGTACCCACACACATAGCCGTCCAGCACATACACACACATTTTTTAACTCACCTCGCGTGTCCCTGACTGGCTCTCTCTCCGGCTCTCATCCAGGGCCTTCTGTAACAGTGACTCGTCTCCTTGACGACAGCGCTGCTCCTGCAGGGGCGGTATTGTGACATCATCAACGTTACCACCATGGCAATGAGTGCAGACCCGCACAAAGAAACAAACACACACACACGCACACACAAACACACATAGACACACACACCGGCATTAGCACTGGTGGCTGTTTTGTACTGTTAAAATATTTAGTTGAGAAAGAGCAGAAGGTTGCTTAGCAAAGCAGAGAGAAACTCTTCCAAAATCACATGTAGAATTTGTGATAGTAATTGTATGAAGAAAGACATAATTAATGTTGGTAATTTGTTAAGAGAGTTAACAAAATCTTCACAACACAAATTCTGAAAAGGAAGAAAGGTTGTCAAAGCAGAAGAAACAAAAAGAACAGGTTAGGAAAAATTAGTTAGCCACAAGGTTATATGGAGGACTCACACTGCCAAAAATCAAAAATAAATAAAGAAATAAATGACTAATTTGACTAATAATTTAATAAGCTACTAAATGCATCATAATGACATTGCCAAAGACATTTTACAAATAAACAAAAAATACCAGTTCATCCTGAATTCAATGGCAGCAACATGTCTCAAAAAAGTTGGGACAAGGACAACAAAAAGCTGGAAAAGTAAGTGGTACTAAGAGAAATAGCTGAAGGAACATGTTGCAACTAATTAAGAAATTAAAATAAAAGGAGTGCCTTAGAGCGGCAGAATTTCTCAGAAGTAAAGAGGTTCAGTAATCTACGAGAAACTGTGTCTTCAAACTGGGAAGTACGTTTAGAAAAATGTTTTTCAATGTGAAACTGCAAAGACTTTGAATATTCGAGTGAAGAATTTGCTCTCTGTGAGCAACAAACATGGGATCTTCGGGCCCTTGGGCAGCACTGCATTGCAAACAGACATGATTCTGTCACGGAAATCACTGCATGGGCTCAGGAACACTTCCAGAAATCATTGTCTGTGAACAGAGTTCACTGTGCCATTCTCTATCATGCAAAGAAGAAGCCATTCAGGACCATGACCATGACATGCCATGATTTTTTCATTTAAAATGAACTTAGGCAATGTGGAAAACTGTTCTGTGTTCAGATGAATTTCATTCATTCATCTTCTTCCGCTTGTCCAATTCAGGGTCGCAGGAGCCTATCCCAGCTATTATAGGGCGAAAGGCAGGGTACACTCTGGACAGGCCTCCAGTCTATCGCAGAGCAAACACAGACAAGAAACAGAGAGACAAACAACCATTCACACACATGTTCACACCTACGGTCAATTTAGAATTGCCAATTAACCTAACCCCCATTGCATATCCTTGGAATGTGGGAGGAAGCCGGAGCACCCAGAGAGAACCCACGCAAACACGGGGAGAACATGCAAACTCCACTCAACTCCCTCAAAGGCAGCCGGCTGTTGGATTTGAACGTGGACCCTCTTGCTGTGAGGCAACAGTGCTAACCACCACACCACCATGCTGCTGTGCTGCCATGAGTGACTGCCACAGATGAATTTTAATTTGAAATTATGTTTCTAAATCAAGTGTGTTGCGTCCTCCAAACTAAAAAGAAGTGGGACCATCTCGCTAATACAGGAGTGGCCAACCCGCAGCTCCCGAGCCGCATGCGGCTCTTTGCCTGGTTTCATGCGGCTCTTACGTTCTTTCTTACGTTTTTTAAAGTGCGTGTTCGCTTTGCTTGAGTTCAGTACGGTATTTTCGTCAAACGCGCATGTGCGTGAGATGAAAATACCGCGAAGTTTCCCAGTAGGGGCAAGATCGTTTTAAGTAAGCAATTTGTGTCAAGTTTGCTCTTAAAATGGCAGGGAAAAAATGCAAAGCAAAACGAAAATATGAAGATAAACACAGGACGTTTTTAACAGAGTGGGAGAGTTTATATCTTTTTGTTGAACGTAATGGCAAGCCATTCTGCCTTATATGTCAGGCGTCATTAGCGCATTTCAAAGCTTCAAATCTTCAGCGCCACTTCAGCTCACTCCATGCTAACATCGACCAGGAATTTCCAAAAGGGACTGAACTTCGCAAGCACGAGTTGGTCACTTTGAAAAGTCAGGCAGAAAAGTAGATACAGTTTTTCAAAGAATTTATAAAGTGCTCAGAGACCGTAACGCTCGCA
>VUQH01001571.1:9672-46372 GCA_015106775.1 Etroplus canarensis
TAAAAAAAAAAACAAGTGAAAAAAAAAAAAAAAAAAAAAAAAATGTTTTTTTAAAAAAAAAAAAAAAAAAAGCTACAGGAGGTAACGCCCTGACAACAATCTTGCAGTAAATGGGAAATGAGATAGTATAAATACTAACAGAGCTGATGAGGGAATGTGGGACAGGTGACTAGGTAGGTGTGGGGAATCCGGTGACTGCCTTGGCAGAAGAGGCTGGGGTGAACACTGGCCAGGTGGGAGTGGCAGGAACTGAAACGATGAAATGGGGGCAAGAACAGGGAGTGAAAAAAAAAATATGATGGAATAACCTGTAACAATTAATCCAAGCTCAATAATTATCTCTCTTTATGAGTTCCTTACTCATATTTATTTATTTTTACATATAACTGCCCATTAGGACAATTAGGTGAATCTTTATTATTCCAAGCCCCTCTCACCATGGAGGGTTGTGTCAGGCATCTGGCATAAAACCTCTGCCAAATTACCAATGTGGATTTTTTTGCTTTGGTGACCCCTTGGGGAGAATACAAAGGAGCAGCCAAAGGTATATACATGTATTAGGCACCATGGTGCAGTGGTTAGCACTGAACAAAACTAATCAGGAGAGAAGGAGCCAGCAACTGTTCTATTACAAAAAGATTTCACAGATATCTGTAAATAGCATGTTGACTGGCATTCTTACTTTCCTTAGCTGTAGGCTACAAGTCTGAATGAAAATATCTTGAGAAGCACATTTTGTAGTTTTCTAGGAGAGTCCCTCAGGGTCTCTGTTATCACCAGAAGGGCAATACAAAATGGTGCTTAAAACGTGGCCACCCAGTGCAAAAGCACCACCTCATCTGCAACACCTATTAGCCTGCCCAAAAGGATAAATAGAAAATGTCTTATGAATTGCCATACTCCACTTTATGCAGCTTCAAGGTCAGAATAGGGTTTAGATAAAAACTTTACAAACAACTCAAGAGGAGTCAAAAACAAAAAAAATAGTCCAAGGTTTAAGCAGCTCTGATTGAAATAGCTGGGCCCTTCTACACAAAAACAGATGATTGAATTTCTACTGATTGCTCCGCAGGCCAAGTAAATTTTCATAAAGTGAATCTTAAGCATGGATGGAAAAAAAGGCAGACAGTTTTGAGACCTCATTTCAATAAAACTATAAATAGCATCCATAGAAAGGAGAACATTCACAGAATTTCTATAACTGCTTGTTTTTTTCTTCATAAAACTCATAAAGCCCAATATCCTCAGGTAGTAGAAGTTGAATGCAGTCCTTGTGCTACCTCATGAGGTGTGACATATATTTGATTGCAACATCTGCATAATGGCTAGTGCTGTAACCATAGTAACACCTGTGATTGATGGCTTTGTTAAGAGGAATAGTTACACACCATTACACTGGTGTAATAGTGCATGGCAGTCATCTTAATAACCAGGGACAAAGCAATTACCAAGTCATTAAAAAAGGAATAGACTAATACAACATGGTGCACACAAGTGACATGCCCTGAGATCAGCCTGTGTGAATGTTTTCTTTAAATAAAAATGAAATTTGTGTGTACAAACTACCTGTTCTGAGGAGCTCTTGGGATTATATTTTGTGCAATCTAGTGCAAATTCAGTTTAGACATATTCTCATTATCTGTGCATAGATCTGTGTTAAGGAAGGTCTGCCTGCTATTTCACATCTTGCATTGCTTCCTCATTTTACACTACACATGCTCTAATAGTGTCAGCTTGAATGCTAATTTCCATTGGGAATACATTCAGTTGTATCTTGATAAGAATTTGATGGCTAAGTCAGGAACACTTGTTCACAGGAAAATCATCCTTCTCTGTACCAAGCTAGAAACAGAGCACAGTAGTACTGGCAAAGACTGAGAGAACTCCAAATTCAAATGAGAGAGAGAGAGGATATGGAGTGAAACAGATGTGCTGTTGTTCAGAAAAAGCAGCATACATTCAGGGTAAGCACACACCACCACCACCACCACACACAAGGCTATATACATGTGCATAGAACATAGGGCCACTCGATCATCCTTGTCGAGGGCCAATCCATCTATTGCTGGTTGACTGAGATCCAATCACCATTCCCAACAAGGCCACAATGAACAAATAGCAGACAGCCTGTGAAGAAGCTAGTGTGTGTGTGTGTGTGTGTGTGTGTGTGTGTGTGTGTGTGTGTGTATGAATAGAGGTTCATGAGGTCCATGAGACATCAAGATAAACATATCAATAAAAACCTTGATGCCATAGAGCATTTGGAAACAGGACTTAGACTTTACTGTCTGTCACAAAATATTCTCTCATAGCTATGGTAAAACAACAAGAAATGCATCTTTACAATAACTTGACAAGTACCCAAAAAAGAAAATCAAGTCAGTTTTAAAAAATTATCACGATATCTTACAGCTAGACAATATAGGTGAGTCTAAGTCCTTCAGACATGCTGTCACACCAAATTGGAAATCAAATTTGTTTATAGTTGTGCCTAATGGCCACGCTGGAAGGTGAAGTAAAAAGCTGGACCTCATAGAAAGGGTGTTTTGTCAGTGTACACTGTTATCCCAGATTTTAAACCATACTCTAAGTCTGTTAAAAGCACTAAACAAGGAAAAGCACTTGTGTGGCCATTTCAAGAGTGAAAGGTCTAAAAATGAAAGAAGGCTTTCAATTGAGGCTGAAGATTTTGTTGTCAGTAGGACAAGAAACCAACTGAATTAATTATTTTGAACTTGCCACATGAATCCTTTTAATTAATTAATATGCAGCTTTATATTGTCTGTTTTACAGGGCAAGACAAAGCCTTTAGGAAATGTCCTTGGGAGAATCCCTTCATGTTACTTTCACAGTGAATAATTTAAAATACATTATTTTCAACAACTCCATAATATTAATTTGTCCTTGCTGCAAATTTTGTATTAATGAGCAAGCCCAACAAAAGTCTTTCTGTAAATATAATCAGCAGTAACATGGAAAATCACAGAGAATGGCTATTCAGACACATCCATTTTGCCAGAACAGTATTGGGACCTGATGTGGGGGTGTGAGGAAGCAGCAATGCCAGCATACAAACAAGGTGCCGCTGGCTCAAGTTGCAGTATGGCCATTTAGTCTGTGTTTGCAGTCATTTTCCTAAAAAGTCAGCCAAATACATCTGCTGCACACAGTAATCGCCTGACCATGTATAGCATTCATAATTACTAACCATGCATATTAAAAGTGGTATTTCAGTTGCTTGATAGCGTGATGTCACAGCTGCTCCAAGTGCCACTTTGACTAACTCTGAGGTGGCACCCAGCAAGGTTGTGAGAACAAATTTTAAAATTCAAATTTGAATCCAATATGAAAAACAATCCCAAATTAACCCAGCTCACAAAATACTTGTTTGTTTCATGTGCACATGACTAAGTTCTTTCTATTGCACACTTACAGCTGGTTTCAACAAAATTACTTTGATCTCCATGTGGAGGGGAAAAACGTGCAGAACATCAACGCAAACCCTTTCAGAAAATCAACACTAAAACACCAAGAGTTTGGACTCCATTTGTAACACGTTTAAAAATTAATTGTGCTTTGCTTCAATACATCACTAATTCAGAGGCACAAAGTCCAAAGCAGTTTTAATGGGTTCATCCACAAAATGAAATGTAATTGCAGGCTGAGTTCACTGACAAAATAAACCTACAAATGGTTTTTTTTTTTTGATACAACAAATCAGCAGTGCTCATAGATTACATGAAACTGCATTTATGAAATGGCACAATATTCATAACGGCACCCACAGTAAATTAAAGTAAATGTATATGCTGTAATAATTTTTCAAGCTCAACAAAAAATGGGGGAAAAAAGCCCTGATACATATCAATTTCAAATTATCATCCTTTATGTTCTTCCTTTCCATACTGGATACATCATTAACAAACTGTGTATCGTGGGGGATAAAATGAGGAATTGTTGAGTATTTTTAAAAATACAGGGCATAAACTGTTTACATTAAGATCTTTATTCCTTACCAGTGGTCAGGAGGTTTATCTATGTGGACTTGTGTAAGTGATTTTTTAAAAAAATGTATATGTTACAATGTGTATAATTGCTTAATTTACTGAATGACACTGAAAATTACATTTAAGATTTTTTTGTACGACTTTTGTATTACTAGCTATATATATATATATATATATATGTATGTGTGTGTGTGTGTGTGTGTGTGTGTAGAGTTGTTACTAGATAAATTAATGTATACTGTTAAAAAATATGGTAAATTACTGGCAGCTGTGGTTGCCTGTAGTTCACAGTAGAAAATACAGCAAAGGTACGTACTGTTCCTTGATTTATAGTAATTTAATGTCTCTGCAACAGTAATATCATTTTTTTACATTTTAGGGTCTATTACTGTTGCCATTGGACAGTTTTTAGATATACTGAATCTCTATATGAGGATAACACAAAGTGTCATTGTTTGTGCTTCTGTTGTTGTTGATGAATTAATGGTTGCCATCACCTCTGTCCATAATTGGTTAGATTCAGGCGGTGCTTTTAAATAAGAGACCTATATGTGTATTAGAAAGGCTAGGGAAAGCCATAGACTAAAATTTGTCTGTTTCTTTTTACTGCGATTTAACATTAAATATAATTATACATGCATTTGTGAGCACTGATGCTTATTCACATTTTTCCGTTCCTTCACTACAGGTTTTTGGAAATAAAAATTAAATATATATAAAAATACAAACATTTTCTCTTCTGTATGCATTACATTCCTGCCTCATCAAACTCTGAAAAATACTAAAGGAAACAGTGCTTGATGCAACTTCTGAAGAGCTTGAGTACAAGCTACCTGTCTGAACTTGATGTTTTTATCTTGAAAGAAAATGAGGTGAAAGGCTTTAGGAGATTTGCACAAGGCGCCAAGAGGATCCAAGTCAAGCGTTTAAATGTGGTAATAAACTTATTCCAGCAACAAAAAAAGCTCATATAATTATCTACAATCAGAAATTACAAATAATATTTTGTGAAGTAAATTAAGTGTTAAGTTGTTTCTGCATTTTGTAAATCAAACAAGGTTGCTGAATTTGTGAGTTAAAATGGCTTTTAATTATGTCCACAGACTTTTGAGAAAAAAAAAGAATGCATTTCAGTGGGTATAGATTCAGGGTGTTAAGACACTACAATGCTGATGGAGATGGTGAGAAAAAGGATAAGACAAGAGAGCCATGACAAGCCAGAGCAAGCACAGCAGATTGGGCAAATATTAAAAACCATAAACTTTTTTCAGAGCAACTGGCCTCGAGTGACAGGTCGATTGTTTTTGTCAAACCCCGCTGGTGGGTCTAATCCTTATTATGAAGATTAATAACACATACAGCAGCCAAGATACTGCATTATTTGGTGATACCCTGAGGCAAAACTGTCATTTACTTTTCCTGACTTTCTAGATTGACAGAAACAATATAATCCTCATCTTCCCTGCCTGTTTATTGACATGTCCAAGAGGATCCAGTGCACATGCTCTCACTGCTCCAAAGACACAAACATGACACTGACTTGTTAAACAGCTTGGCCAAGTGGAAGCTGCACTGTTGCTAATGCAAAGAAGCACATGTTCACATAAGAGCAGTACACCACAGGGGAGAAAGGCCTAAGGATAGACACCTACTGAGCTCCAGTCATGTGGCTGCCACAGCGCACTTTAGGCTCCAACACGAACCCCGAAGTGTCAGTCTCCTCCATCGTTTAATGATGGAGATAACCTTGAAATCTATCACACAGGCGAGGAAGTGTTTAATTTCACAGCATTTTGTATCCAATTTGGGCATGGGCAATTTGTCAGGTACTCAACAGGCTTCAGAGTATTTATATTCAGGTCATACTTCAATACATACATCAGTTAAATTGCTACCCAAGATGCTTTTGCGGTATTATTATTTCTGAGTTACACTTTATATTAACAAAACAATAGCGCTGTGTTTTCTCATTTGTTCAGCAATTTGTTACTAATGTCATATGATCGTAAAAAATAAAATGTTGATACTATAATAGTGCACCACTGCAGAAAACCTGTAATTCATATCAAATTTTACTATCGGACTCTTCCACAGAAAATACAGTGAGTGCTGAGGCTTTTCTTAAGTCAAACCTGATACAAATCAGTTGTTCCTGTTGGATTGTAAGGATAGATTATTCCATAGTAACTATGAACACTAGCTGTAGTTAAGGGGAAAAGTGTTTTCCTACTTCATCTTTTTGGCTTTCTGGTGCTGGATTTTCCCAAGAGCACATGAACACACCACATGTCATAGCGAGTGCCAGCATACAGAGAAAACTAAGCCCAGTTGCTATAGAGCTGCTCATCAAGCATCACAAGCACATATTGAGTGGGTTAAAACATGCAAAAATGGCAGCGTGGTCTTTAAACTTAGTTACAGAAGATGCATCAGTGCAGAAGAAGCAACAATGAATTCATCATTCTGTGGCCGAGGGCACTTGCAGCAAGAGAGAGGAAAGCACACTCACACAAATATGTTAAGTACCATATTCACTTCTGCATATCCCAGTGAAAAATACAGTGCAGCTCTGTCATCACAAACTTTGCTCAAAATATTTAAACAAGCACAATCTGTAACTATGTTTTGTACATATTGTATATAGTGTTTAACTTTTGAGTTATTTATGTTACATTTGAACTTGATATATACATGTTATACTTCATTTTTCGGCCTTCAGATTTATAGTTATTTATATATAACTGTGCGTCTTTAACAACAATACAATTTCCCCCCTGGGATTAATAAAGTATTTTGATTCTGAAGAGTCCAATATTTTCTATTACTGGCTATTTTAACTGATCAATTTTTTATTTTTTCCACAGAAGAGGCTTGTAAATATATTTATCAGTATTGCAAATGAAGGTCTTTAACATCTGCGCTTCCCTTACGTTAACCACATTTGTATTGGTTTTTCTTTTGTCATCAATTGAAGTAAAGCTATCTACACTTCTTCTGCCCACACACACACACACACACACACACACACACACACACACACACACACAGAAAGTGGCAACAGTGGAGAGAAAGTATAAGAGAAACTAGCATGGCTATAAATCACTGCAAAATGCAGCAGAGACTCAAACTGAGGCACAGAAATGAAGCAAATAAAGTAAATACAATATTTTCTTTGGGGGCAAAGGGTTCTGTTGAGGGTGGCCCACCTCTTTTAGGCAAAGGTAAGGGAAAGTCTTGACCATGTTTGGTCTTTTTTGGTGGCACAAGGACAGAAGAACTTAGCTAGTCAGTAATTGTTAAAGTCATAATTTTTTTCTTTATTGGCTAAAAACCAAGGATGATGTGATCTCATCAACAAATTATTACACCATTTTGCCATTTTATAACATTCACAGTTGTTGGTATTATTTAGATTGTCACACATCCAATGCAATTTATCAGAACAGATGGACTGACATATTATTGACAAACATTTCCATGCAATTAACATCTGTGACAAAAAAAAATCCTACAAATGAAAGCCTGAGAGGGGTAGATAATTAGGGAGCATTTCATTCTTTATAACTTCACAGTAAAATACATCCATTGATCTGACACTGATTAGATTATTAATGTATATTCAGAATGATTACAAAATAAGGGCTAATGTTTTGTTGCTTTAATTTAGTTTGAACAAGGTCAATCACCGCCATGCTTTAGATTTAGAACTGAGTGACTACTCATCTGCTACCAACACAGGTCAATTTGTCTCTAATCAATAGGCCCATCTCTTTTCTCAAAGAGTAAACTCATTGCAATGCTCCAGAGGTTCACAGGAGGAAGAACACACAGTCCTTGACCATGATATGCTGCTTAAAATGTAAATGAGCCTATGAATAATGGGACAAGTCAGCAATGAATATGCAGACGACCACAAATTGTTTTTGCTTATCATATAAATCATTTTTTGTTTGTTGGCATTTTGGAGGACTTCAGATTATTGATTCTAAACCAAAAACAGGGACTTATTAATACACTTAAGTGCAAGGTACAGAAAGTGGCTGGGTCTATGACCTTGTTGCCATTTATTACTTAAATTTTCCTTGGATGATCAAATCACAACCGTGCAGCATTTGTAAAACCATTATGTTCAAACCACTTAAGACAAATTGCAATCCAGTTACATTTTCCTCTGTCGTCAGATGAATGTCCTGGATCAGTTCCAACCTAGGGATTTTTTCCTTGACCGAATGGAACATTTTAAGCAGTAAAAAATACTATCCAGTACAATACCTGTCAAGAATGTTAAATTATTCTCAGTTAAACTATTGCACATATTACCCAAAGCACATAGACATAAGCCAGTAACATGCACTTTCACAGACTTATAATTACTGCCATTCCATGGTTTATTTGTTCATTGGTTTATTCAAGCAATGAAGAATGGTTATCCAAATACTGTTAAAATTTACCACAGTCATTTTTAAGCAGATAAGTCATTAGAAACAAATCTTAATTTATAGTGGTTACCTGGAAAAAGGCAAAGCTTCATGAGGAAAGGAGAACAATAGCTTTGAAAGAGATATAAAAACAGCAAAGCACAGCAACACACATCCAAAATCGTTTCAACATACCCAATACCTGCATATGACAAATACGAAATAGACTAATAGTAAGTCTGGTACACCTTAATAATTGAATTTTATATATTACTGTAGAGTACAGAAATTATAATGTGAAGTCATCAAAATTAAAGGTAATGATAGCTGCAGTAAGTTAAAATACAGTTATATAGCTGGCAAATAAATCTAAGACAAACTTTGATCCTAAATTACACCCACCTGAAGTTATGTGAACTTTGTAGCTGTATTATATAAGAGATTTTAGATATCTGATTGGATTTAACCCAACACTAGATAAAAAACTGAAAGGTACAAAGACTAAGAACAGGCTAATATTGTCCATTAAAAATGCCCAACCCCTGCTATGAATAATGCAAATTTACCTTGATGAAAATGGCAGCATTAAACTTTGAATTCGTTTTGTTGAAGACATTTATCTAGAATTTAACACTATCCAAATACACATCCAAGCAGTTCTAAAAGCCTAATCATGATCACTGTGACCAAACTTCAGGGGCTGTTGAGTGTCTACCATATTTGCTCATTTCTATCAATATCCTCCAAAAGTTTTTACTTGAAAAAGTCATTTTAAAGTCCAATTATTTTTCAATTAAAATAATCTTGCTTATTACCCAACTTTGTGAACTTTACTTTGATGTTTGTTTGTTTGTTTATGGTACCTTAGCAGATAAAGTGTGCCCGAACATTACTTTCAGATTAGATCAAAGTGCCTCAGCTTTGTGCAGGTACAAACATGTAGATAAGACTTGCAACAAGCAAATGTGAGAAATACCTTTTCAGGCCATGATGCTTCACAATAGCGCATGTCCTGTTACTTAGTGATTGTACTTGTCTTAGCTTCAGTTTTTAGAACCAAGAGTTGGATGTACAAAAAAGCAGGGTGTCACAGTAGTCACTACACACTGTGAAACGACAAGAATAAAATATTGGCAAATAAAGAGCTGCAATGATTGTTGAAATATTGCACTGAGCTTTCTTGAATTAAAGATTTATGATTTCTCTCAATCTTTGAGAAGAAAAGATTTTAAAGGCTGTAACATCTGTTCTTTATTTTGATTGGGTCAGACTCCTAGTATGTTTCTTGCTTATCACTTCAAACCCCATCTCGTAAGGCAAACATTGACACTTTTCTCTATCACTTCAGAGCTTCATACATGAAAAGCAATCCCAAATAGCTCTATCAGTCTACTTTCCCATTACTTTCTAAATACTCACTAACAAACATAGCCATGAATAAAATGAACTTTTCCTGCTAAATATTACCTTTTCCGTGCATTATCTGAAAGGATCACATACAGGGATGAAGTAGCCAAAAAACAGTAAGCTAATTAACGGGTTAGAAAGTGGTCAAAATCCTTATTTGAATAAAATAAAGGTTTCCTGAGAACTTAGGCAGAAATGTGACAATGCTAAAAAATATATCAGAACTGCAGAAAATTGATTCTACTTCTGTCTGGTTTTAGTTCAACAAGATTTTTTCAATTCATGTCACACCTTCACCTAAAAGCCCTAAATCAGGGTTCTTCCACTAGCACTAATATTCCCAACAGATACATTTTCAGGTGAAAGAATTTAGAAAAACTGTAGTAATATGATAAGAAGTGAGAAATAATATAATGTAAATCCTCTCCAAATGTGTGTAACAACATCTTATCCAACAACCACTCAACAGGAAAAGACATTAAATTAAATATACCACATCTGAATTCTAGTAACCAACTTCGCCTCACCATTGCCGTTCATTTTACACTTCAGGCTGACGCTTCATAAGTTAACTAAGATGCAGTGTTTTCATAGCACCTGAATGCTCTGCTGTGATGCTAACACCAATGTGATCTTCACCTTATCATTGAGCTATACTAGACTCCCAGTGATTTTAGGGGTAGTGTGTAATCACAGTCTTACGGTTCAGATTCAGGGGGCTTAGCTCAATGGGCCACATGCGCATCCTCCCCCTTTGGCATCACCAGATAACATTAACAGTAACAGTAGCTGGCTTTATGCACATTCACTGTTGCCCTCTTTGAGAAAAGAAACATTTTTTTCCTATAATGGCAGCCTACATTTTAAGTGACAATGGTTTATTACATATATATTCTTACTGGCACTAAACTGGCATTGTTAAAACGATTCCATGGCCCATTTTACATGACACCAGTTAGCTCAGAAAACCACACACCAAAACCAGGAAAGGAGAGAATATCAAGCTCATCAACATGCAGACACAGGAAGCTAAGTGAGTCTGAGTCAAGCTGCCAAGCCACCACATAAAGATCTGTCTGACACAGGGACCTTTTAAATAATCCACTTGTAAGTACACCATTTACAAACTTTAGAAACCTGCTTGGAAAAGATGGTTTTGTGATGAGGGGCTGGGGTGGAGGAGAAGATACAAAATAGCTTGGACAAACGTCATATGGAGAAGTCAAACACAGAGAGACTTTAAATGTCACTCATTAAAACCCAAAGCTACTACAGCTGATCCTCCACTGAATTCCAGGGGCTCCTCTGAGAGACAAGATATGAGCTCACATTTGCCTTTATGTAGTTCTTATGTAAGAATGGTGAGAGAGAGCTAGGAATTTTCTAAAGGAGTTTACTCAAACACTATAAGCAGGTGATGTTGGCTAAAACATTCACTGTCAGTTTGAATTTTAGATGCTTCACAAAGTAAGTCAAATCTAGTTTATGCAACTCTTGTTTGCAATCTGATTTTCCCACTATGGTTCTTCCAGGCACTGTAATTCTGATAAGAAAAGGCTAAATGCAATCACAGGAAAGGACATGTTTGATGTGAAAACATACAGGCTATTGTCATGACCATCAATTACAATCCGTTTGTTCATACGAAATCCTTGTTGACTTAACAAAGAGAAATACCTGTTTGCGTGTGAAGCATAAGACCATCTCTATGTAAAGCAGAGGAATCAGTGTGGGAATCAGACAGGGGTTTGTCAGACTTGAAAAGGACTAGAAAATTCTTAGTCCTTCCTTCGACATTATTTGCCACAATAATTGCTTTGTGTCAATTGAAGGCTTTAAATGAATCTGCACCATTTCAGGTGACTCAAGCTTTTACAAATATTTTCAGATTATTCTGTCAATTAATTATCTCAAACACGGGAAGCAATATTATCTCGATGAGCCTGTAGGCTTCAAACGTTCAGACATGGAAATAAAGCTTACTGGGATGGAAAACACTCAAATCAGCATGGTTTCTTAAGACTTAGCTGTCCAGGAGAGCTTAACTGCACTATTTCACACTGTCTCAGAGAAAGGAGCTCTCTTTCTGATTCAAGATAAAAAGGAATGATTTTTTAGGAGGCAATTTCTATTTCTTTGACAGTGGTTCCTACTTCAAGTCAAGGATAAGGTTCATATCTGTATATAAGCTTTGACAAAGATAGATAAAGGTGGAAAACTGCTTATCCTTGTGATGACATTAAGAACAACAGACTACTTTTTCTGCTCCACAACTTTGGCATCATACATTTACTTCTGTTTCTTTTTCTCTCTTTAATACATGGCAGACAAAACCTAAAATGCACCACTGCACATTATACACAGTGAACGGGGCAAGGTGTGAGTATGCTTGCATGTTTGTGTGCATGTTTAGGCATGCAGTGGTGGTAGGGGCTCATAGTTATGCTGAGAATGAGAGCCAAGCCATTCAGTGCATCCTGAGCTATAAATCAGCCTTGGTCAACCTGGCCAAGAGCATTTTCAAACCCATTTGCAGAAGATAATGCCAGCTATTCCTCCAAGCCCCAGGGACAGAAGAGCTAGCCTCATGAATCATTGCCCTTTTAGAGGAGCTGTAACATGGATCTCACCTTGCTGTGTCCATAGGGTCCTCTTGACTCTTCCTGGTAGGCAGAAACAAAGGGTGGCAGTAAAGGAAAATGTTTGAGCTCTGACTAAGAGATCCAAAAATTAAGTTATGAAGCATAATGACACAAAGCTGAAAAATAATATAAAAGGATTAATGACAGTATGTAAGAAAAGATGTGCATCAGTTCAATAAATAAAACAATCACGTAGGAGCATAAGTGTCAGAGAATGAGGCAATTTTACTGTGTGTTGACAATGAAATTTTATTCCTTGAGTGATCTCAGAGTGACAGGACAGTTGGCATTGAAAGTTGTAAGAACATACACACAAAAAAAAAAAAACTGCTGCAGTTGTTTCTTGGCACTGCCCTGATATGACAGTCCAAAAGGGATTCTTAACAAAGGTGTTGTCCAAAAGCATACAGTTTTTTATTTTATTTTATTTTTTTTGGGGGGTTGCCCCAAAACATTGCTCTACTATGTCTTTTATCCACACGCAAATGCAGTTTTAGGTCACTGAAAACAGACCTTTGGGGAAAACTCCTTCCAGGGTGAAACTGTTCAGGAAGCCTTGCAATTTGCAGTGTTGACATGAGGTTAAAAAACTTGTCATGCCAGTCTGTACTCTGTTATCTTTTTGTTTTTTCCCCTGCTGCTGATTGGTCAAGAGACCTTTTTAGAACAAAGGAATCAGAATCAGATGGAGGGAAATAAATAGAGAATTCTTCAGTAAGCATGGACTAGGATTTATCCATTCCTGCATTTCTGCAGATGAACAGAAATAGACATACACTCACCAGCAGCAGCAACTCAATGCATTTAGGTACATAGACGTGGCTAAGACGACCTGCTGAAATTCAAATTGAGAATGGGGAAGATAGATGATTTAAATGATTTTGAACGTGGCATGGTTGTTATGCCAGATGGACTGGTCTGAGTATTTCAGAAACTGTTACCATATTGTGATTTTTCCACATAGTTATCTCTAGGGTTTGCAGAAAATGGTCCACAAAAGAGGACACATCCAGTGAGCTGCAGATGTCTTGTTTTGATGCCAGGGGTCAGAGGAGAATGGCAAGACTGCTTTGAGCTGATAGGAAGGCAACAGTTACTCAAATAACTACTCATTACAACCAAGGTATGAAAAACAGCATCTCTGAATGCTCAACACATCAAACCTTGAAGCAGATGGGCTACAGCATCAGAAGACCAAAACAGGTGCCAGTCCTGTCAGCTAAGAACAAGAAACTGGGGCCACAATTTCAACAAAATTTAACAATTCAAGATAGGAAAAATGTTGCCTGGTTTGACGAGTCTTGATTTCTGCTGCAACATTCAGATGGTAGGGTCAGAATTTGGCATAAACAACATGAAAGCATGGATCCATCCTGCCTTGTATGAGTTGTTCAGGCTGGTAGAGGTGGTTTAATTGTGTGGGGATATTTTCTTGTGCCTCTGCGTATTGTTGTTGACCACGTCCATCCCTTTATGACCACAACACACCCATCTTCTGATGGCTGGGAATGTGCCATTTCACAAAGCTTAAATCAACTAGTTTCATGAACATAATGAGTTCAGTGTCCTCAAATGGCCTCTATAGTCACCAGATCTTATCTAATCTGCAGTGACTGTGTGATGCTATCATGTTAACATGGACGAAAATCTCTGGAAAATGTTTCCAGCACCTTGTTGAATCTATGCCACAGATAATTGAGGTAATTATATAATATATAATTGAGATAATTTTGTCCTTTCTTTGTTTTGTCTTGTATAATGGCACATGTGCTGTGTATGATACTAAATACAGTTCAATGTTAAAGTAAAAATCTTTCTAGCAATCAACAATACAAATTAGCCCTAGCTTTAAATGCTATGATATGCGGTGTTTGCCACTGTATGCTTATATATCTCCCTCTATAATAAGAAACATAAAAATGAATAAATATTTATGTATGTGGAAGATCTACCATACCCATGGATGTGCTGTAATGGAAAATAACCTTTAGACTTTGTTGAAATGGAAAACAGTCTTTTATCCAATGTCTGTAGACATTAAATATACAATAAATTCCATTTAGTACCGACAGAGCCAAATGAGTTTCCCTCCCTCCACCACCCAAACCACTCTGCAACCTCATGCTGTGATATTCCATTACTTTCTGACTACAGTTAGGAAAATTCAACAAGATTTCAGCTGTGCACTGCAGTATGTAACCTTGAAATGTACTTATTGTGAGTCTG
This sequence comes from Etroplus canarensis, assembly GCA_015106775.1. NCBI lineage: Eukaryota > Metazoa > Chordata > Actinopteri > Cichliformes > Cichlidae > Etroplus > Etroplus canarensis. The sequence goes on from VUQH01001571.1 coordinate 24,373, forward strand.
ATGAATGCTGGTTATGTGCAACTACGCACTGGGCCATTTGTATTATCATAGCCCATATTTATATATAAATAGGGTACAGGAAACAACTTATCATGTTGGTCACTGCAAAGACATTCCATTAAAAGCAAGTTCGAAAGTCCCAGTGCTTCTCCATTCCCTGTTACTTCACTGCAGAGAGATGGGAGTGAAATGCTAAAACAAATCCCTTAAGGAAAGTATCACACGCTGCAACTGTATCTCTTGGCAATTTTCTAAATTTAAATTGTAAGTGAATAATTCAAATAATACCAGAGAGGTTTGACTTGCATAACAATGAAGCATGGCTAACATGTTTTATATAGAGGAAAGCATACAAAACCAAACCAAACAAATGGTCATATACTGTTTATATTAAAAGTCAATGTCAAAGACTGTACACAGAAGATGGATTCTGCACTTTAAAGCTCATTAGTGTTTTGACCCCCTCCATGTTAGTTTTTTGGACTCAGAAGTTATAGTTAGATGAGAGGGTGGAGTTATTAGTGATTAACAGTTAAGTTAGTAAGCTGCATTCATAATGTGTATGGGTAAAATAAATAGACGCATTTCTGCTAAAAATAGTGTTAAGTAAGATACTAAGAAACCACTAGAATTTCAATCAGCAAAACTGAGCAGAAACTTCTTGGATGGGCTGTACCACAAATCAAATCAGATTATTTGTCAGATAATTCCATTAAACAGAACATCAGTGATGTAGTAGCACATCTGCCTCACAAATCATCCCAGGTTATTATAAGGTGTGAAGTACAGAAAAAACATGTTTTCTTGTCATTAGTTGGCTGTATTGCACAAACTAAAGAGAATTTAAATTCACTGAAAAGTCAAGGAGGGTTGCAAACAGTCATATCTAGGAAATATCTAAGCCCTAACTTTTCTTAATATATTAAACCTAATACATTGATAGTTGTATAGGTGGCAACAGGGGACATGCAAACACTCATTTTATGAACACTGCAATCCAGACCAATACTCTTAAGAGCAGTGATTCTTGTGGAAATTTGAAAATAAAAAAAGAGCCTGTATAACAACAAATAAGACCTTGAACACTATGGTGGTCTATGGTGATTCTATAAAGATTGGTGCTTTTGGAGCTGCCGCCAAGTGGCCACTAGAGGAACTCTTTCACACTTCCATGTTGGCTTCAGCTCCAAGTTTTTTCTTTTTTTGCTTGGTGCAAACACACAAATTCAATTGTGATAACAATTGCACCATTAGTTAAATCTCATAAGAAGGTTTTTACAGGTGTATCCCTGTGTTTGAGCTTTGAAATCCATTTTGTTATTTTTACTTGAATAATACCCAAAAATGCTCAAACAGTAGTCATGTAACAATTCTAAAACAAAGACTGCAATACTAACGTCTCCAATTCCATCTTCAGTAACATAATACTCACGTAAAGCTATTAAAGCATGCTAATTCAGGTAATGAGTAAACTGGAAACACAACAAAATAATGGAATTTTTTTCTTCACAATCCAATCATGATCAAGTAATCAGACCTGCTTTTCGTTATTCATCCCATCAAAAGAAAACCCAAAGTAAGACCAAACCAATCAAAAAGTATTTGTTAGAAAGTAAGAGAATAAAGACTGACATGCATGTTTGTGACTTCTACCTCGTTTACCAGTGCAGACCTTAAAGACAGGATGGCTTATAGTCTGACCATATAAAACATTGTTTACATACTTCACAAGCACAAGTTAGAGTCCTAAGAGTAAATTGACAGCAAATAGCCTCACACATAACTATTTAATCTTTTTGTGCAATTTAAGCTTAGCTGTGGGAAAAGTCCTCTTTTATGCATTGCTCTGTCTTTAGCTAATTTACTGAATAATTGCATTACACAGCTTTATTGGAGTCACTTGTCTTCACTTGTGTCACAACACTAGCTTTCTAGACAGTCTACACTCTAAGCAAAGGCCAAAAGCCAAGACAAGATTTGGAGAGCATATAATTTAGTCTTTCGTTTAGTTTCATGCGGTACCTAGCTTATTGTTTTGCGTGTTATGATTTATGTGAAGTGGCTCTTGTGCTGCCAAATATCTACTAGTAATTACATTTCTATTGCAAATGAAGTATTGTCTGTACAGCTTTTAGAAGCTCCGATGAGCTTTCTTATAAAACTAGTTTAGACAAAAGAGAAAAATGTTCAGATTCAAATTAACAAAATCCTGTTTAATTCTCAGTGTGCCGTCTTTATTTACTGCTCTTAGTTATTCATTGCTGCATCGTGAGCTCCAGTGTGACACAATGACATGCTGTCAACGCTAATGGTCTCTGATGGCATCAAGGCTCTGTCAGGAGGACACAATAGGTGCTCAGAGCCAAGGCCCTTGGTAGCCCTCCACAGACGACGAGCTGTCATCTCTGTCCCTCACTGCCAAAGAGCCCCGCCCCCACACCCTAAAATCCTTTCCATCTGCCATATCAGCGGGGCAGACGGAGTGCAAGGCATGCACTTTTCTGCCATTTACTGTTGTGTTTTAGCACGCCCAGCTACTGGCCATGAGGGTTCATGTGTCAGAATCCTCACTTGGCACAATCAACACAAGGTCAGTTACTCAATTTTTGTGTGCGTGAAAAAAACGCTTGTCTTGAAGCCATTTCCATAAAATCAGGGTTCTAAGAACTTGACCGACTGTCAGTCACCAACTGTTTTTACAGCTTCCATAAGCTAAAAGCAACTTGGCAAGTGTCCTCGTACAATCTCTTCATTCTGATTTTTCTTTTTGGGTGATTTTTGCACCTTAAAGAGCACACAGACTCTGTGTGTCCTTGTATAACCATATTCTCACCAAAACAGCTAATGGATTGGACAGATATTCCCTTGAGCAAAGGAGCTTTTAGAGAAAAAAGCTGGAGTATACTACCATCCTTCTAGTGAAAGAAAGCATGCAAGATAAAACTTGCAAAGTCAAACTTAATATAATTGGAAAATCGCATTACAACTGCCAAATGTTTCCCATTATCACATATGCAACTACCCTTCAGAATGTAAATGGAGAATAGTAAAGCACTATATGCAAGACAGACATGCTGCCTATCGTTCAAAGGATAATTTCCCCAGTGTTAATGTAAGCTAATATTTCTGAAAATTGAAAACCCAAGCCATGCTTATGGTGAAAAACTAGCTTGTTGTGAACGGCAGTCACTGCTTAATCTATGTATGTGACATTTAAATCAGCTTGATAAGACAGCTGACTGTTTGACCTTCATGTACTGTTCCGCATCAATTCAGGAACCAACCTGTGTGTTTGTGAGAATATGTCAGCCTGTGTGCCTTAATTAGATGAGAAGCTGAAAAGAATAGGTAGTCAATGACAAGCACAACGAATGACACCAGCCAGTGAACCGTTGCTCCCATTTGTCCCCATCCAGCATTTGTCTAAAATGAAAGAGTGTGTCATCTGTGCGCTTCTGCTGACTGGGCATATGAACAGGCACTGAGGTCTTAGACGTGCATTGCATGTTCCTGTCAACCACTGTGTACCGGTATATTTACCAGTGCACAATGGGATAACACAGAAGTGGCATAGCTGAGGCCGAGCTTCCACAAAATCCATGTTAACATCTGATACCAAAGAAGTAATAACCCACAAGCGGCAACTGTAGAGGACAAGAAGCTATTTGTACTCTAATGATTCATAAAATTCACAGTTGGATTTGATGCATTACAGTGGCATTACAATTGCGTATGTTTTCAACACTGCAAAAACAAGGCCTGCCTGAGGATGATGCTTGTGTTTCCATTTTCAATTTACTATGATACCAACTTTATGAAGGCATAAAAATATAGTATTTGAGAGCACAAACTGTAACAATGGAGTTTTGTCCCTATTCAAGTGGTTTCTCAGTGGGATAGTACAAAACAAAAGCTACTGCATGCAATACAACAAAAACAGTCTCATGTGGTGCCAAACCAGCACTTCAGATAAACAACCATATCACTATTGTTGAACAGATATTGAGTAAATTACATCATCAATTGTTTGATTCATCTCATGTACCAGAGCAGGCATACTACACCGAATAATGCTACATTGTACAATGTGTTGCTGTAAAACCAAAAACATGTTACACAATACAATTCAGCAATCACAAAATCAGAAAACCTTAACATTTGAGAACATGAAAGCAGCAGTATTTAATGTATTTAGCATAAACTATTAAACTTTTGTTGATCCTCTTTTAATAAACTCAATGACATAATTTTAGATCTACAATTAGAACAATATTGCAATACATTAAAGACTAATTTGTTTTCCACAATACCAGCAGCATCTTCATGAATAAGCCCCAAACTCATCAAACAGCCAACTTAAGTTTGTGCTATTGATAATTTACCATTTAAGAATCTTCTTCCTAATAGTAAAGCCAAAAAATAAACGCAATGTCATCATTACAGGTAAATAGTAATAGTTCAACCATTTACAGTGGGCAGTAAAATTTTGTTTAATTACTCTTAAAGTCAGAGAGAAGACAAAGTAATAACAAAAAATAGCAGGTATACTGATATAGGAAATGAGAATAAATAATAAAACAATTACTAAAGTGAAGACAACCCACTTCTGTGTGTTTTGGTGGTTAAGGGTTTTAATTAGATGGCCTTTTGAGAATGCAGAGCCATCTGGGACTGTCTGAGATCACAGGGATAGCAGATGAATAGCAACAGTTTCTACATCTCACTGTAGACTTTGTTATGCATACCAATGGGCAGCTAACTGCACATTGTGTGCATGATATTCCACAGTTGTCTGAGAGTTACACTTCTCACATTAGAAAATCTGTTAGCAGCAAGAAAGAGCAGTGATATTTTAGCCTCCCAGTAAGGAATAAACTTAACATGTTAACTCTTCAAAAGTTGGAATTAAAAGTTTGCAATTTCCATTAAAAGCAACCCTTTCAAATCAAATATTAAATGATTATCCAGCTAATGCCAGTAGTGGTTATCCTGATGATGCTACCTTTACTTTGTCAGTTAAAGTAAATACAAGGTTAAAATGTCATAATGCAGAATGAATGAATGATTAAGACCATCTTCACCTTTTATTAAACTTTTTAAACAATACAATGAGGTATGGCAACACCCACCCAACTTATGATGCAATTCAACTTGTCTCTTCACAAAAAATCCCTAGTCAAAGACAGTCACTTCGGCTGATAGCTGATAGATTTGTGAAGTAACTGCAGCTTATGTTAAATTCTTGTCATAAACAGAGGCAATAACAGCTATCCTCAAAATTGGGTGCTCGAATTCCAACATCCTTCACCCATCAGTCTTTGCACTTTTCTCTGAAAAGTTGCTTCCTCTTGCGCTTCAGTAACACTTTTAACTCTGTGATGAATCAATGTCTGTTTTAATGGTAAAATCTCAATCAAGGTTGCTTGGTCCATTAAGAAATAATAATATTTTATGGTTATACAAGTGCAAGTGCATAAATACCTACAGATCTATACTGTATGAAGAACTTGATTCATATTTAACAGCTAGAGAGAAAAGCTTTACCACTTACAGAAAATCCTGCATAATCAAAAGCAGAAAGACCCCTCCTGGAGGTCCTACCACCTAAATGAAAACAGACAGAACTGATTAACCTAACATTTGACCTTTCAATGTCATCCGTATTCACTACTTCACTCAGCAGCACGCATATACTTTGAAGTGTAAAAAAACAACAACAAACCACACAAGGAATGGATAAAAAGAGCTATGTGGTAGAGCAGGCCGTTTTTAGGCTATGCGTCTGTTTCCACTTTTCCAAATGCAGGGGTGCCCTGTAAAACACTGGTGTAAATGGTTTATAATGTCACCAGTGGACTCTGAAATGGTAGACCTGGTTTCAATCAGCAGTCAAATTGCTCCTGCATTACCCTTGCAGACAGAGTACTAAATCATTCTTTGCCTCTATGCTGCTGACGTTAAGGAGCAGGCATTGTTAAAAATCCTCCATGCGTGCCTCTAAGAGCACCCTGTCTCAATGTGGGGATGGGATGCTAAACAGGACAATAGCAGTTGCTTGCAGCATCGCTATAGATGCAAGGGCAACACATCCTGATCCCCTAAGCAGAAAAATCAGCACACCTGAAATGTGTATCTGAATCTGAAGGCTTATGCCTACAGTAACTGGCCTGATTTGCAGCCCTGATTGTAAACTTTAGCTTACAAACAACTTCTATGCCAGAAACACATCACAACCAGTCTGAACCAGTTTGAGCGGTTAAAAAGAGAGTTTTGGTTTTTCTGTGCCAACGCCCTGACAGTGGGCCAGTGAGCCATCTCAGAATGGTTATAATCCCCTATAAACCTGAGAAATGCTGATCCCGCCCACCACAGACCAACACACTATGAGCAAAACCTCTCATTAGAACTCTAGGGCCCTGAAATTACCAAGATTTTACCCATATGGAAAGCATGAGAAAGCATCAGCTGGGAGAGGGTTGTGCCGAGCGGTTTTTCAGTGTGTGGCCACAGAAGAGCTGGAGCTCCTTAACAGTGCCATTCAGTCCAGCCCCTGCCAATGAGTACCAGTATATGAGGAAGCTGAGACAGATGCTCTGGCTTCTAGCCTCAGACCAGGCCTGCTAGGAAATACCCTACACAAGAATATACAAATCATCACAAAGGCCAGAGATGTACTGAGACCAACAAAGACAACAAATCAACAACATTAAAAGGGAAGTAAATCCTTTGAAAAACACAATTTGTCATTTAAGCATTGAAAAAAAGACGACAGAATAACAAAATTCAATACTGGTTAATGGTTTCCTTGGTAAATTAACTGAGATAACTTTCCATCAGTTGAAGGATTACCAAACAACTGAAACTAATATGGTAATGCACACCTATAGTACAGACGTGTTTCAGATCTATAAAAATATCGTGCTTTCACATAATATTTCTGTTAGATATGGTTTGGTTGTAAAACTATAATTTCTAGGGTTTTTCCTGATTCATAACAGGGCTTGGGGTTGACTACATATGACAGCAAGAAATGAATGCTGCATATGGTAAAGGCAATTAGTCCGTTACCTTTTTCCAACAGCAATATTGGCATTTTCCTTCGTAAGTGAAAGTTGGGTGGGCCTATTCTGCAAGATAAACCTAAATTCCCTTGTTAGAAGAGAAAATGGGTGTCAGCTTAAATGAGCCAATTCCGATTACCAGCAAACTGATCAGTGCATCTCTGCTACTGAATCCAAGATGTCTGCTGCTTCATTCTCCATTCTTTTCAGCAATCACGGTTTCAAGTTTCCTGATAACACAAAGTAGTTCCCATAGGACCAGGATTGTCTTTCAGACTAGTTGTGATGTCACAAATCTTGTGTACAAAAGTTTGGCTTAAAATGGCCTCCTGTGGTCGACTATGAACACAGTGTTTCCAAAACACAGACTTTCCTCAGGCAAATCACACGGGTATAGTAAAAATCCATCCATCCATGCATCTTCTTGAGCTTATCAGAGCCCCAAGGGGACTGGAGCCCAACACAACTGTCATTGGGCAAGAGGGTACAGCCTAAACAGTTCACCAGCCTAGTGCAGGGCTAACAGACACACACACACACACACAACCATTCACATATACTTTAATTTAGAATCACATAACCTAACCCAATGAGCATGCCTTTAGAATGTGGGAGCCAGAGTATCTAAAGAGACTGCAAACTCCACACAGAAAGATCCCAACCAGCCACTGGATTCAAACACAGAACCTTCTTGCTGGGAGGCGACAATCCCTATCAACAATCCCTCCCCTTGCAATTCCTATCTACTACACCACTGCGCTGCCCCATATTATTGCTTAAGTATATTTTGCAAATTATTATAAAGGGTTTTCACTTCATTTTCTTCTTAATGGACAATTCAACTGCTCTTATTTTGAAACTTTAGTTGGGGCTATTCCACTAGCCCTGGCAATTACCATCTTGTGTTTCCCCACTGGCAGGCTGACCAGGTCACTGTTGTGGTAGTTCTTGAGGTCATTCAGTATCTATCCAGCATCTTTGACAGCATCTGCTGACTATATGGTCTTGTTCTGCTCTCAAGATCCACCGTGAGCAGACCGGTCATTCAATAGAACCTGCATCAGATGGGAAATGCATACATGTGCTGCAACACCAAATTCACTGAGGCTGCAGAGCAGAACAAAAGCTACCACTGCTACCTGCAGTTCGAGACAAGAGAGATGAAGTCTGTCCAAGTGATGAGAAAATGACTGGAGAGGCAGCTGAAAAATAATCTGTTATCCTTTACATACTTGTACACACATATCCTACCACCACAAATACAATCTCATTTTGAGTGAAGGGGGACATTAGGGTTTTTAATGCTATTTAGTATAAATACTGAAAAACTGTAGAAAAATTGTACAGTTTATAGAATTATAATCTTAAGAAATTAAAGTGCAGCTTCACCTCAGTTAAATATGTAGCCCATTTAGTGCCAGTATGCCCGATGACATCACCTGCTAAAGGCCTAGGCTATTTTACTGCACATGCGCCTTAAAAATCCAACATAAACATATTTTTGGAGAGAAATGAAAACAATGTAGGAATCCACTGTGGGCCAAGCTATAATCCCTCAGGAGTCATATAAGTCACATCTTTGCTTGAAGGATTTTTTGGGTTTTTTGGACAAAATAAGCCTAATGGCTTGTGGGAATGTGTCAGCATTCATCAAATAAACACTATGTTCAAAAATATGAACATACTTCACAGAATGCATCAAAAAGATAAAGATTCATGGTGCCTTGTTTTCACAGCTCACAAAAATAGGGTAAACAGGAAAATGTGCCAAGATAAACACAGTAAAGAGATGCTGTAGCTTCCTTGCAATCCCAATCTATCCAACAGGACTGAAAAAACCCTTAATGCTTTAGCAGCATGGCACCTATCAGACCTGTCAACACACGCTTAATTGATAACATGTCTATCCACCAGATAGCAGCACATAATTTGGAATCCTAGAGCCACCTGTTTTATGAAAGACATGACAACATGTTTCATTAATCAGTGTTTGCTGGTGAAACAATCAGTGTGCACGTGCCACATACCGAGTACCAAACAAGGATAGGACAGCTCAATACAAATCTGGAATGGAAATACCCCAAGTCACTTTCTTTTCAGTTGGCAGGAGCTGAAGGTTAGAAACCCAAACATGCAGCAGGGCCCAGAATTTGATTGCTGAGAGCCTCTGATGCAATTCCAAGAAACTAACTCACCCTGTATCATCCTGTTACAGTTCGGTTTATGGTTAGGTCTCTTCATTGTGTCTGTGACAGCTTTAAATGGATTCATGTATTGATAAGGCACGGCCATGAGCCCACTTCAGCTTATAACCAACCCGGCAAAAATTGCTTCCAATCCTTTCTTTAAATAAAGCCAACAGAGCGAGCGATTGATGCAATGCTGAGAATCTTTCTGTATATCTATCCACCCAGAGGGAAAAAAAAAACAAAACAATCCCACCAATTCAGATCTGTTCAAGACCTGAACTGGCCTCTAGGTTATCAGATGATGTGGCACACCTGCAAACTGTAAATGCTGTCATTAAAGGAAAAAAAAACAGTTTTACACTCAAAGTGCCTCATGCATTATTGCTGATGAAATGTATTCTTTAGCCAGAACTACAAAGGAGCATTCTCTTGACATGAAACCCGCTTCTGCAGCCAGTGTTGCAGCAACAGTAAGAGATGAATAAGACAAACATGACAGGAGCCCCTAGAACTGATGGGCGCACAAGGACTCAACGACCTGTCTCTGATAATGATAAATAAAGAAAGAGCAAAGATTTCACACGCCCGGGGGCGGGGGGGCTCGCAGGCTGCACGAAGTGAAAAAGCCAGCTCGGGAGACAGCCAGGACCTTCATGCTTACATACAACAGGCGCAAATCATCGCAGTCGTAACTGGACCCCAAACAAACGACAGGCTCGCACCCCTGAAGACCACCACTGCCCCTGTTTGCGCTTTTCATTAGTGGTTCTGGACAGCACCCTTGCAAAGATAACTGCTCACTGAAAAGTGCATGTGCTCAGTAAAATGCGCAGTTTTGCGCTTGCAGAAAGAACATTAATACCCTGCCTCGCCTTCTCTCATTCACCTACATGTGAGCAGACGGCTCTCTTCATTATCTAGAAGGCCGAACCGTTCTGGGACCAGCCTTCCAGCGGACTGAATGTCATGTGCTCTTTGCACTAAAAGTTGCCGTTAGGTATGCGTCCACGGTTAGCGCGAATAAAACAGCAACAAACTGTGTGCGTGGCTGTCTGAGGTTAACCTGCCCCCCTCCCCACACACACTCAGACAGACCGACAGCTGTAACGTTTCGCACCTTCAATGTCATTTTCAAAGTATTTCCAGTTTAAACAAACACTGTAAAAAAAATGCCAGCAAGTTAGACAACTTAACGGCAACGCCGAGAGCTGCGTCTCAAGTTCAGTGGGGAAAGATAACGGTACACTTACTGGAGCTCCTTTTTGTCGCCGCTGTTGGCATGTCTCTGCTTCTCTCCCGACCGCAGTGTTTAGTCCCGTCTTGAGTTTGCAGCAAGCGCAACAATCCACTCCGTGTTCATTAACGGCCACAAAAACCGGAGCCAGGCCAGCCCGGAGAGGGGCAGATTAAAAAAAAAAAAAAGATACGAGTCCACCGCAAGAGCAACACGAGGTCCTATCCCGGTCAGCCGGCCGGGGTCGTGGATACCGGAGCTATTTCGTGGCGGCTCTCCCGCGTCTCGCTTGCTAACGGGTTAACGTCAGCTTTGCTCAAGTGCTCAATGTCGCTGCCCGCATGCGGAGAGGCGACAAGGAATCTTATTTCTTCTCTTCTAAGTAAGTTAGTGAGCGCACAAGGAGCTGTGGACGGCGGGGAGTCGGTACGTCTCTCCCTCCGCGGTCACGCTTCTCTCTGGCTCTGTGGAGAAAACGCACGCAGGTCGGTCAGCAGGATCTTCGGATTCACTCGGCTGCACTCGCTTCTGTGTCCATTCATTCCTGCCCCTGAAAGCACGCGCTACACACACGGGGCTCTGGAAACGGTCATTTTTGATTTCTGTTGTTTACACGAAGCACCTGCTAGGAAAAGACTTTTTTTTTTGCGCAACGCAGTTCTGCCAAAGGTGAGCTTGGAAGTAAATTGTGGTTCAGGAGGTGGGAGAGACAACTCTTGGGTGAATACAGATTTCTTAATGCGCCTTCTTCTCGTAACAGTTGAACTAACCCTATCCTCGTTTTCCTGAGGAGCCCCTCCAGCTAATCAGCTTCCCCACCAGATCCCATTCTGGGAGCCTCTGCAATGAGAAAAGCCATGAATCATCACTGAGAATAGAAAACTTATAAATACTGCCCTATTATCCTTATTCTCTTGAGCAAATTAAATACATCTGTAACCCCACACCTCACCCTTGCTCTTACTTTGTGAAGACTTTGAACAAAGGAGTGTATTTTTCTATAATTTAGAAGTGCTGGCCAACTTTCTGGCTCACCAGTGGCTGAAATGTTTTTGGTTTGTTTTTTTAAGACAGCCTTGGGAGAGGGGTGCAGGAAAAAATCCCTACTGTTGAGTGGCACACAAGCATGTTAACAAGTTTTCCTTGACAACAAATATTCTTTCTGAGAAAGATTTTAAGAATTTCTATGTTGCACAGTCCTTGTATGTACACTATATTACTTTAAATCTGGATTTGAAATCCATTTTAATTCTAACCCATTGGCAATCAAGGACGGTTTTGGGGAACTTCAGAATTCACAATGGGGACAGAGAATGGGCTCTGCTTACAGTGCAGCTTGGCTGTTAGTGCATGAGCACTCAAGCGACTCGGTTGAACGTGCAGGTCAGGGATACTGTGACCTCCAGTAATGAGGACCTGAATATCTTCAGGGTTCTGACAACCCATCTACTCCGCCTTCTAACCTTACCATGACCAATCATTAGCTTGGCAGAACCCCTGCTGTACTGCAGCCCAAGCTATCTGCCACACCTTCCTAATAACTGGTGCAAATGACGTTTACACAAGGTTTTACCTGGCCATAAATGTCTCTAGCAGTTGGGCAATCAAGTAGGTCCTCAGTTCACCACACACACACGTATTTGTTCACCTTTACTTCAACAAAATGAGTTGCCACGCAACCTCAGAGTGATTGAAAGGGAATTCTGTTCCTATCAGCTGACAAATGATAATCATGGTCTAACACATTGTTCCAGGAATAGAATCCTGTTGGACAAATAAGAAGTCAGACCAGCCTTATTACACTCCAAAGGAGGCCATTGCTTTGATACAACAACCTTCAATATGTAGGTGCCACTGAGAGAAACTGGTGCATGTGTCCAATAATGCTGTTACATATCTCCGGTGGCCAAAACCAGGCCTGTTTTTTAGCTTTAGACATCCCTTGAGAACAGTGTTAGAGGCCTATAAACAATCTTTATTTGTCAAGGTCAGAGAAGATGTCTAGCGATGTTTTTTTTTTTTGCAGCAATAGTGCTAAATAGTTCTAAAAGGGCAAATATGCTTTGTCCTTGCCACTGAGTAGCAAACATTTGATGCTATAAATGCTTGACTATTTGAGTATGGACACACAACATCAATCTCCTTTAACTCAATGAGGTTTGAAGAATCATACTGGATACCAAAGTAGCAAATCTTCCGCTTTTTGCACATTAATGTTATAATTACAGTATTAAGGTTTGTTATATAGAATCTCAAAACCATTTTTTTAGTCAATTAAACAATTACTTTCGTCATAGTATTGGAACAAACTCCCACTCTAAATGTCTTGCTGTTCGTAATTATTGCTGTGATCTGAAATGAATGGGTGGCTAAATTAGTGCAAATCAAAAAGTGTCTGAGGTACCATATCAGCCTTTAACCACAACACTGTTAGAATGAAACTTCATACATGGATCCCTTTATCAGCTGCTCCTCTTGATTATTTTTTTATTGAACTCTGTGGGGAAATTAATCAAGAGAAATTACTTGTAAGGAAATTAACTTCTATCTAGAAGCTCATTTAACTCTTAATGGTTTCCAGGCTGATTTAAAACAAGCTACTTTGTACAAGTTGCTTTTCTTTCCGTGCTTTATATCACAAAAATTCATTAAACCATAGAATATGCAGTATGAGTAAATTTAATTCCAACAGTGAAAACAAGACTCACACAGGCGTAACTTGCCTCTCTTGGCATACCCACAAATGGTACCCATTTGGTTTTTTATTTTATTTTTGAAGTGACTAAAAACCGATACAGTCCCTGTAGGTAAGGCAAGATTAGTTACAATCTACTTTAAGTCTTTAAACTGATATTAAAATCAGATTTATTTAAATATTAATGAATTACTTTTTTAAATTTCAGCAAAAAAGATTCAATAGTAATTGTCACATGTGTAAATGTTACTCCTCAGAGCATTTCCAAGTGTAATTTTCTGGTTTATTTCAACCTGAAATATTTCCCAAGAATATTTATTTTATTGCTCTCTGGGCCATGCTGGTTTTGTGGAATCCACCTTGTTTTTAAAATCTCGAAAAATATAAGCATATGTTGCAGCTTTCCAAATAAACATCCTTCTTCCATTAATCTTTTCAAACTGGCAGTAAGTAAACATAGAAATTAGACACCTGCAATAGTTTTGGCTTGTAATTTTGCACAGATGGAGAGATGGATTCTAATAAATATTATCAAAATTTGTATACAGTTGTTATGGAGTCAGTCGACACACTGACAATGAAAGAAGCTAGTTTCTCATGGATAATGATCTAAAGAATTCCTCATCTTGTATGTGCAAGGAATCCAAAAATAGCTCACAAATTAAACTGAGCTAGAACATAAAGTGGGTAAAATTTTCCAGATTATGAGTCGAAAATAAACAAATTAGTTTCTCAGACTTTTAAAAGATATTTAATCTGTATTAATATTCTGGTTTTTCATTTTTGTTGGTGCATTTTAAGTGAGGTTATAATTCAACATAGGATTGACTGGTTCACTGGGAAATACTCATGAAACTGATCAGGGCATTACTGTGATACAGCCCTACATATCATCAAAAAACAACAGCTCTTAACATTTTGATCTTGCTCAGATTCTGCATGGATATATGTATTCATACACTAGTCAGTTTAACTTCCCTATTGTATTTTCTTATCTATGGTGCAACTAAAATTAAATTGCAGTTTTATGATGCAACTACTGACTGATTTGAAATTTATAGAGAAAATTGCTGGTGCCTACTATGCCACATTACTACTGCATTCCATCTAGGAATGTCTGTGTGTCTCATGATCTAATTTGGTTCTGACACGGTTCATAAAAAGTTCAAGGTTCTATTTAGAAATTCTTAAAATAAGATCAAGTGCGAAAGTCACCAACGTTTTGCTGACTCATTAACTGCAGAGTTCCATACCTCCTCTGGCATTAGCATCAGCACAAAAACTGTGAGCCAGGAGCTTCATGGCATGGGCCTCCAAGGCTGAGCAGCTGCATGAAAGCCTTTTATCACCAAGCGCAATGCCAAGATGAAGTGGTGTAAAGCACCCTGTCACTGTTTTGACAAATGTATGGCCTAACTGCATTGTGCGAACTGTAACTTTTTGTGGAGCAGGGATAATCATTCTTTTTCTGGGGTTGGCCTGGGCCCCTTAGTCCCAGTGAAGGGAAATTTGAATGCTTCAGCTTACCAATACATTTTGGACAATTCTATTCTTGCAGCTTTGTAGGAATAGTTTGAGGAAGGCCTTTTTCTGTTCTGGCATGACTATGGCTCAGTGCACAAAGCAAGATCCAGAAAGACATGGGTGGATGAGTGTGGTGTGGAAGAACTTGACTGGCCTTCACAGAACCCTGACCTCAACCCCATCAAACATCTTTGGAATGAAGTAGAATGGGGATTGCGAGCCAGGCCCTCTCATCCAGCATCAAGTGTCTGAGCTCACAAATGCTCTTTCTGCATAAATGGACAAAAATTCTCAGACGCATTCCAAAATCTTGTGAAAAGCCTTTCCAGAATACTGAAAGCTGTTTCTGCTGCAAAGGGGGGAGCAACTCCTTATCCTGCAGCCAACTAATTTTGTACATGTACTGTAATTGATATATATTACTTTTACATGCTTCCTGTATGGCCTAAGCTTAGCCTGTAACTGTTCTCATTTGAGATCTCAGAGTTAGATTATATGTCATATAAATGTCAGTTAACCTCTACAGTGATGGCTATGACAATAAAAACACTTATAAGCAATTGGGGGCTTTAACATATTGCATGTATTGTCACAGCTGACACAGCATAATGAAAATATGTTTTGCATAATAGGTCAGTCACAACAAAGAATATAGAATTGACACATAATGATCAAAAGACCTAAAGCAGACTCCATATAGTAGGACACTTTTATCTTATAACTGCTGTACAATTAACACAGGATTCAATGAGGCAAGAAAACATTTAATGGATGTTAATGATGAGAACACACTGAGTTCTTGTATCATTAACCAACATGCAGTCAAACATGTTAATGATTGCGGTTACCATCCCAGCAGTCAGAGAGAATAAAGACCCAACAGAGTTACCTTAACATCTTACTGAAATTCTTCAGAAGGAATGAAGTCACACTGTCAGCCACAGCAAGCTACATGGATCAATATGAAAACTGGTCATGACAATTTGGTTAAATGTTGTTCCTGTACCGATTTCATGCAGAAATATATGTTTGACATGCATTGATGGTCCCACATAAAGTAGCAGAAAAAACTCCCACGGTGCTTACTGAGAGCAATGAGCATTAAAATATAAAGCATAATGATGGTGAATTAAATGGTTTATCTATCAAAATGTTTAATTGGCCAAAGTTGTAATGTAGATAATGCCCTGTGATCAACTAAAAGGGCATGTACTTGCATCACAAGCACATCTCTGAAGCCATGAAAGACTGACAAGAATGATTTGAAATACTCCTCTTAGTCAAATAGTGGAGCCACAAGAAACACAGTAGCAGCATTTTCACAGAAGTTATATTTAAAAGGCAGAATGCAGAGAAACGAAGAGGGAGAGACGGCACCGGCAAGAGTCAGAGTGAAAGAGAGTGGTGGGTTGGAATTAGATGAAGGACACATAAGCTCTCATTGAGTTGGCAACAGTGAAAAGAGCCCTTGGTTATTGAAAAAAGAAGAAATCAAAGGCAGAAAATTCTTGCGGAGGGATAGGGGCAGAGAAACAAGCCTGTCCTCCTCTTCTTTGTTTTTTCTCCTTTCTTTTTTCCCAGTGTGGTTAGAGTAGTTAGCCACTCAGCAACAGAAGAGAGATGCATGGCAGCCAGCAGGTTGGCAAGGCCCTTAAGCATAAGGATCTAAGAAGGAATAGGAGACGACACAGCACAAATTGTTTTCTATTCTGCAATGTGGAGGATTTTGCTGAGTGTTCAACACTGCTGAAACAGTGACACTATTTGCCTTTTGCAGTGCAGCACTTCCTACAAAAAACGTGCCAGCTTATGTGATGAAACAATTACTCATTTAATGTTAAATATTCTACTCAGTGTGTGCCATCTATAGCTCCTACTCTACTGATCAATTGAGGTGGCCACCCAAACAGCAAGTTCATGATGTAGTGTTGTACAGGGTGCAACACAGAGTAATACATGTATGTGTGTCATGACAGCTCAGGAATGGACTGTTGTTTAATGGAGGCAGTCATCTCTTTGAAGCCAGGTGTTACAGATGCAAGTCAGTTGTGATGGATGTGATTGGCAGACATTATTCCTTTGTTTCTTCCTGCTGTCTCAGTCAGCGTTTTCCCTCCAGCAGATTGGGTTCCACAAGCCAGACCTTGCTGACCCTCGCTGGGGGAATCTGCTGTTTCAACCATCCAGAGCATCCCATCAGACAAATGGATATTAGCTAGTTAATTTTTAATTCCTGAGATGCAAGGGAGCCACGCTCTTTCATGGCTGGAAGGAGAGCTAATGGGCCCGGATTAGGTATCAAGGGTGGATATCTGGGAACGGTCCCTTGGGAATGATGTGGGTCTCTCCATTGAACACCATTAAGAGTCTTGAAGTAAGGCAGAAAGCCTCTCAAAGACACACTGTCCAGCTATTGACCTTTTGGCAGCACAATGGAGGTCCTTGCTGAAGAGATATTGAGTGGGTCCTGAGAGTGGTTCATTAAGCCATGGTGAGAGTAAAAACATGGCTGCTGATAAGGTCTGCACTCAGTCTAATACAATCAAACACAGATTTCTGTTTCCCACTAAGCAAGTTCCCTGGGCCATCAAGAGAGCTCAAAATACAGCTTCTGCATGGTCAAACAGCAGCTAGTTCATTGCCTTTTACTGAAGAAAAAAACGTGCTGCGAACATCGATGTATTCACACAAGATAAATACAAAAGATTGAGACTGTAATAGGTTGTCTGGCTAAGTGCACATCAAGCCGCTCCCTGGACAGATAGATTCAAACACCTAAGCCATGTTTTCTTTGATGACCTAAAATAATTTCCTTGCTTTCAGTAGAATTGGCAGTGATGATTGTTTTTATTGACTCAGATGTTCATTTAGGTGAGGAGATGCTGGGGGTAAATGGCTCCTAACAGCAGCAAAGAGCAGGCTGATGATGTTCCATCACTAGACCTCACACTGGGGTTATTAACTGGCCACCACTGCAGCAGAGCAGCGGTGCCTCCCTGACAATGATGCATACAATACTCACTATACTACTATACTATACTAGTCCACAGTTTTATCTGAGCGTGGATGAGAGTAGATTAGCGAAGACTGAGATGATGATGTTTTAGATTAAGGAAAGCTAATTGAAAAAATGAGAGTGACAGGTATTATTTGTATTGTACATTTTGCATTGTTTACACACATTTTGTTGTTATCTGCCATTTTTGAAGGGAGTTCAAATTGCTACATCCTTTCATTCAGTGATATAAAAGGCTTGAAAACATCTAATTAGGTGAACATTTTACCTGAGGAAATAATGTTGTAATTATATAATAGCGCTTTTTATGGTGATGGAAGGAGAGTGGAAATTGCATAAACAGAAAATCTTCTTAGGCTGCAACAAACAGTTATTTTTTTTTAAATTCTTTGATTCCTGTGTTGGTTACTCATTTTAATGAATCAATGCCTGTCACAGGCCTCACGGTAAAATTACTTGTTTTATCCAAAACCCAATGATATTCCATTTACAGTGTAAAATAACCCCACATTTGATAAGCTGAAGCCACTGAATCTTCTGTCCTTTTGTTCTGGATAAATAACAATATAACAGCATGGGGAGTTTGTATCTATGTTTTTAGGGTTTCTTTTTCAGTACAGACTCATAGAAGAAACTAAAAGAAGAAATTTTAAAAAATGCCTGGAAACTCATGGTTATGAACACTGCCATTTCACATCAGGATGTCAGTTATAAATCAAAATGCTGAGTAGAGTGTTTACCATCTCATCCTGTCAGCTGAAGTCAACTTGAGAAAACAGACATGCAGGTGCAGTGCAATGAATGACAAGGTGCATAGATGTTCAAATTGGGAAACATGTATACACACACGCATGCCTTGTCAGCATTTCCAAATTCACGCAAACACACAGAGCTCAGCGCTGTCACTCCAAGAACACCTGTGTGCGGCAGCGTTAATGCCTGTGGTACCAGATAGAGCTGTGCTGTCACGCAGGAGTGATTAGAGCCTCCCTTTATAATCTCACTCCTCTGTCCTTTCTCCACACATCATTACGGTAATACACCAAGCTCTATTACCCCCCAGCATCCTGTCAATGCCCCATAGCTACTGCCTCCCTCCAGCTCTGAGCAGGGCTCAGAGGAGTGATGATGATGGTGGGTTAAGGAAGGGCCCCGGGTCCCTGCAGTATGGCAGCTTTAATTTCACGCTTTGTTAATGTCCCTATTGCAAGTGCTTGTTCTGCCCGATACCCTCCGCAGCCCCAACCAGGGCCGCATCCGTCCTGGCTGCCCTCTGTTTGGCTCAAAGACTGTGCCCCTGAGAAACGATGGGAACTCTCCTTCTCTTTTTCTTTTTTCAATACAGCTGTCGCCCATTTCTTCAAAATCTCTCCCTCACAACCTCCGCCCTTGCTTATACCTTTATCTTATTCTCTCCCCATTGTGCACTCTGTCACTGTCTGTTTCACTCTCGACCGCCCCCTCTCCCACTCCCTCTCACCCACGTCGATTATCTATCTCTCTTCTATTGCAGTCTCTTTCTCGTTCGCTGCCTTCCTCTCTCTGGTAAACAGCTCTTTTTCTCAGCTCAACCCACTCTTTGCCCATTCACTGTATCTTCCAAGTGTTCTCTCACTTCACCTCAATTGCTTCTCTTCATCTCTTTCCCTCTTTCTGTCCCATTATCTTCCCCTTTAATTCAGATGCACTTTGCTTTCATTTAGATCTGCTCACTGTCTCAGTTCAGATGAACACGTCTCATTGCATTTCCCCCCCTTCTCCCTCCCTCTGTGTTTCCATCCTTAAGCCTCCATTTACACACTGTACCATCTGTATTTGCTAAGCACTGAGAGGCTGAGAATCATCATTCTGTCAACCTGCTCCTTCTGCATGAGTCGGCAGCCACTTTCAGGCATCCCTAAAAATGCCACTGTAAGCACAAACTTGTTGAACCATAGTTTTTAGAGTCAGCTTGAATACTTCACTAAAGGGGTGAAACAAAGGCCTTCAAAATGCTACTCCATCCTGTTAAAAAACAGTGTCCTTACCCAACTCTTTCTTTCGCTGTACTAGTACTGTAATAATAGGTTTAACATTAATAGTATCTAAAGAAGACACTGTAAACTTTATCAAAATTATTATTACTTATAATAGTTAGAAAGATAATTGAAATGCCACAAAGCCACCTATAATAAGTAATCATACCCAGTTGAATTTTAGTTTATCTCCTCTTCAAAATTGTTTCCATGTGCAATTCTGGACCCCTTCCTGTGGCAGTTGTCACATTTGCTGTTATGGGTCACTCCTTCACACAGGAGAAGATTCAGTGAGGATCTCAGATGCTCAAAGGCTCATGGTGTCATGGTCCCCGGTTTACCTGTATTAGATCAGAGCAGACCTGTTCTCTCTCTCTCTCTCTCTCTCTCTCTCTCTCTCTCTTTCTCTCTCTCTCTCTTTTGTCTGGTGTGGATTGGGCAATTCATTTTGTGCTTGACTCTCCAGGTGTGAGTGTGGCTGAAGTGGAGTGGTGACTGCACACCTGCTGTGTATTTCCCATCATTACCAGTGATATTCAAGCCCTTCAGTTCTCTACATTCTCCACCAGAACGATAGCTACTCTTATGTATTGTAAGCCTGGCTAAGTTACTCTGAGCAAGTCTTGCTTGTTATGCCCATGCAATCCTGTCATGTGCTTTCACTGCTGACTCTTACAGAAACCCATAGAACCCTGTCTGGACTCTTTTCCATGAACCTGCCTGACCTACTCTCGCTCTCAGAATCAAGGACCTTATTGGATTTACCTAACACCAGATCTGCCTGGTGCCCTCTTCACTGGACTCTATTTTCTGTCTCCGGAAACCCAGACCTAGCGCCCTTATATCACTCTGGACTCCCTGCAAATAGTACAAGCCTTTGGCTTAAACCAAGAATTTTAAGGTTTTTCATTACGTGTATCCTCTTTGAGTTTTATTAAAACCTTCTGTAAAACTAACATCTGTCTCTGTCTGCTTCTGGGTCCACCTCCAAAAAACTCTGACACATGGTCAAAATGAGATGTACCTAGAGAGATCTAAAATTTCCACTGAAAGTGGTACAGGAGTGACCAAGGTGATTACCTGTAAGAAGAGACTGGTCAAATCCTACAGTATATGGTTTTCTATTTTTCTGAGCAGTTACTGAACATTGTCATTGCACTTGATAGATTTTCACAGGTTTTGACTGATACTTCTACTTTATTTAAACTTTGGTCCTATTTTTGTTTTCTTGGCCACCAATTCCTGTAATATCAATCTTGATAACCCTGTGTTAAACTATTTGGAGATGCATCATGTGGACAAAAGCATTGTGCCACACTTTTTAATCACCAAATTCAGGTGTTTCATTCAGTCTCATTGCCATTGGTGTATAAAATCAAGCACCTAGCCATGTAATCTGCCTTTACAAACATTTGTGAAAGAATGGGTCATTTTGAAGAGCTCACTGAATTCAAGCATTTTACTGTAATAAGATGCCACCAATGCAGCAAGAAATTGCATTAATTTTTTCCCTCCTAGATGTTCCATGATCACCTTTAAGTAGTGTTATTGCAAAATGGAGGCATTTAGGAACCACAGCAACTCAGACATGACATGGCAGACCACGTAAAATTACAGATGAAGGTTACAGAATGCTGAGGTGCATAGTGGGTAAACGTGGCCAATGCTCTGCTGACTCAGTAACTGCAGAATTTCAAACTTCCTCTGGAATTGACATTGGCACAAAAAATGTGTGCTGGGACTTTCATGGCATGGGTTTCCATAGCCAAGAATCAGCATTCAACCCTTACCTACATGGAGCAGCGTAAAACAAACTGCCACTGGCCTCTTGAGCTTCTTCTTCTTTCTTCTTCTTCTTTCGGCTGCTCCTGTTAGGGGTCGCCACAGCGGATCATCTGCCTCCATCTCACCCTATCCCTTGCATCCTCTTCCCTCACACCCACCCTCTGCATGTCCTCCTTCACTACATCCATGAATCTTATCTGTGATCTTCCTCTTCTCCTCCTGCCTGGCAGCTCCATCTTCAACATCCTTTGTCCAATATATCCACTATCCCTCCTTTGAACATGTCCAAACCATCTCAGCCTTGCCTCTCTGACTTTGTCTCCAAGCTTCTCAACATGAGCTGTCCCTCTGATGTACTCATTCCTAATCCTGTCCATCCTGGACACTCCCAGGGAAAATCTCAACGTCTTCAGTTCTGCCACCTCCAGCTCTGCTTCCTGTCTTTTTGTCAGTGCCACCGTCTCCAAACCATACATCATAG
>VUQH01001573.1:0-11970 GCA_015106775.1 Etroplus canarensis
CACACACACACACACACAGGCAACCCTTCTGCCTGCCGGTGTGTGTGGTGTCTGCACGCTTGGACAGAGCGTTATGTGGGAAACCCTACAGTTATATTATTCAATCCAAATTCAAATGGGCTTGTCAAGAAAGCTCCTGCTTTTTATTACCTGTCAGAAAAACCAAGGGATGGATGGGAAAGAGGGAAGCGAATTAAACGACAGTAAATAAGACCCCCTATCTTTCTGTACTCACCCCCTGCCATTCCTCCATACGCTGTATTTTGGAGACACACACATTTGGAGATTTTGACAGCATGTTGTTGTTCAGCTCTATCTGTAGTTTACCTTAACCAGGTTCAATCTGTCAATCACATGCTGGAAGATGTAATTATTTTGTTCATCAGGGAATATCAAGCCAATATGGAGTCAGCTGAGCCAGGCACTGGGAGAAATGTTAAAGGAAAGTGTCTCATTTATTGAATCTGATCGGATGACTATTTGATGTCTGTAAATAAGGAATTATGGGATAGTAATAAAAGAAAAAAAGGTGAGTTGGGGGGGATTTCTTAAGAGTGACTTCTGCTTGTGGGTAAGTTAAAGCATGGTGTTTCCTCCTTTTGCACACACACATACAGATCCTGAATGGCCGCCTCCCTTCTTGCCCTTTTCAGCCAGGCATAACCTCTGCCATCTGTCTGCCCCCTCCTCTTCCTATCTTCCTCCTTTTTCCATTTCACCCTCCTTCTCCTCCTCCTCCTTTTTCTTCTCCTTTTTCCCTGCTCTTCCTCTTCTCCTCCCAGCCCCCTCCCACCCCAAGATGATCATTTAGGGCCCTGTTTCCCAACCTCTGGTGGCATTCAGAAACATTTAGTCTCATGAGTCAGGGAAACATTCATGTATCTGTACAAGAAGGAACGGGGGAATGGCTTAAGTTTTTAGATTATCGACAGCAAAAACAATAGCTAGATAGAGGCTATTTCTTTAGTGTCATTATTTAGCATTACTTAGTTGTAAATAAAATCTGAATGGTTCAACATAGCCAGCATTTTACAGCACCACATGATTTTCAATGTCCTTATTACGGCATTTTTGTAGCAAGTAACTTGTTCCATCATTGTCATCAGGGTTTGAATTTTCACACCTTTTGTGATTTTAGCTTCATACATAAGCACTACATTGTCAGGCCTTTAAAGTTTTTACACACTCCGCTGCAGTACCTTGTTATCCAAAGTAGAAAATTTGGGCTGCAATAATCACATAGTCCCGATCCTTGGTTTCCCTACTGTGTAATTAAATCAATCTGACATTTCTATAGTTAGAAAATTATTCTTGGTTGTTAAAGCTTTACATAATCAGATGTTGTATTTTATGATTATGCTCTCCTGTTAGTTGAAACTGTAAAATTGGGGGGGGGGGGTATTTAGAGTCATGTTTTATGTATTTAAAAGACTAAACACTTGAGAAATTACAGATAATAAACAACAGAGGTATTGAGAACAACATGCAATGGGGTCAGCTGTCAGACTTAAACTGGTAACGTATCATTGCTGGAGCCTTGAAGTCCAAGGCCACAGCCAGGCCATCCCTTTATTTTTTAATATGTTGTTGATAATTACTGATTCGCACAATCTTGAGACCAATTAATAATATTCATAGGTGGTTGCAGTTCTGAATGGTTGACATTGTTTCATTCGCTTCCTCACCAAAATCTAACTTCTAACTTATTTCTGTGAGGTGCAAAGGACAGCTGGTTGCAGCTGTATTTGAATGAAGTGATAAAAGAGCCATATTAAGCACTCCCCTTCTAATCCTCTATTGTTCTTTGTCTGTCCCCTGTTCCACAGAGGGGCTGCTCTAATTAAAGACTAATAATTGTATTGTTTTATAAAGCCTATAGAGACAGAGATTCTGTTCTTCAATCATTCACTCCCTCGAATGTACTCTGGCGATCGAGGGCTATCTCACTGGTTGAGGTCTGTAACTGCACAGTGACAGGCCATTTTGGGTGTGTGTGCATGTGTGTGTGTGAGAGAGAGAAGGAGGGCTGTGCAGCATACAGTAGAAGGAGGAAGGAAAAAGCCAAATCTAAATTAAAACTTTAAAGCACTATTATTTAATTACCCTAAAGGCTGTGGATTTGAAGGATTGAAGGGTTGCTTTTTGTGTGTGCGTGTGCGGGTGTGTGCTCGCTCGTGCAAATGCATTCTGCTGTCCAGGATTATTTCATTTTTTCAATTTGCTCTTTCCACTCAAAGTGTGTGTGGGTATTCATATATGTGTTTGTATGTGCATGCGACCAGTGTAACCCCTTATTGGCTGCCCTCTCCCATTGCCCCTCCTTTACCTCTACTCTACTCTACACGCGCGCGCACACACACGTCCATGCACACATGCTGAAGCGCCGGCAGATAAAAAGGCATTATGGTAAATTCCACTTAATGACAAATTTTTAATTTGAGGAACAGGGCCTGGTGAATGGAGCTTAATTACCGGGGCCAAAGATCCCTCGGAAAAATAACCCCCTCGACGTGCCCAACCTGCCCGATAATGGAGCGCTCCGCAGAATGGCTCAGATTAACCAATGCCGTTTATCAACCACCCCCCACACCCCCTTCTGTATAATAACAAAAATAACAATCATGAAAATTCTATCTGCCTCCCAGCCCCCATCACCCAGCTTACTCACCCGCCTTTCCACCCTCCCTCCCACTGCCTGGCTCACTCCCGCAGGAGGAAATTCATCAAAATGAAATTGAGGTTGCAACTCACTGGTTTTATTAAAATATATTTGCCCCTCACGGATGATGTGTGTTGGTGTGTTTCACCACAGAAGACAAAAGGGGCACCATGAATAACATGGTCAGTTTTTATTTGCGACATTTTATGTTGGCTTATACAAGTATAACTTTAGCCATAAAATACTTGACTGTAGACTGCTCTACCACAGTACAGAGTTTCAGTAAAACTCTATAGTGATTTTTTTTTTTAAACGGCGAGTTGTTGGCTTGAATGAAACTGACGTCGCCACTGAAACAACAGTGTAATCTTTCTTTTCATGTGGGCAACTGTGAAAATATAAAGGGTTACATTTTAAATTAGGATTACAATTAATATATTTTATCATCATTTGACCTATAAAATGCTAGTATCATTTTTGGATTTTAGAAGGGTGGTTGGACAAAACAACCTCCTTGTGATGCTTGAAATTTACTTCACAATTTAGAGATGTGACTGTAATACTTGCTTAAAATGGCAAATGATTAATGGCGAAAAAATTGCAGCATTTAGATAAAGTGATTTGTCAGCTATTTTTTCAGCTGAACTTTAAATTAATCTCAATAACCTAAAGAAATTACAAACCTTTCAGTAAGTTTCAATAAATTTATGTGAATTTACAGTGTGGGTTTCACAGATACTGTCTCTAAAAAGACAGGTGTTCTGACTAGTTGGCCTTTGCCACTTCCTGACTAAAAGACTTAATTATTTTTAAATTAAAATAACCAATATAGTGCTTTCATAGCATCAGATTGGTTTCTATAATCTTGAAGTTCATGGCTGTTACAGTCTTAGTAATTGATGTAATTTGACACTGAGATGTCAACAAATCAGTGTGACAGTACAAGTGTTATTAGGTTAAAAAATATATTTTAAAAAACCTTCTGAGATCTTTAGACTTTAATTGTCACATAATGCGTCATCATCACCAGTCATCCAAGCATATTTATGTCTGTTAAATGAGTCAAATTTGAATTCAACCTCTTTTTGAAGCATCAGTGATGAAACAATAGTACAAGTCAGGACTGTGTTTTTAATAAGAACAACTCTGATTATCAATAGATTGATGTAGATAAGTTTTGTGTTTGAATTGAAAATCTGCACTAAACAGGCAGCTAACGGATATTAAAAAGACACAGTGACTACCTGTCTCCCGTCAGTCCCACAACCATGTTCTAGCTTAGTTTTGGGTAACTTGAACATGATTCTGCTGCACACACACATGCACATACTTACGCACATACACGGGCATACAGGCTCACTCACTTTTTCTTGGCCTGCTCTGGTCCCCGTTGTTGTGTACCCTGATTGGACCATGTGGTTGCCATGCGGTTGCCAGGCCGCGCCCCTGCTGTGTGGTAATTGGTTTCTGTGGTGTTGCCGCGTGGCGATGGTACTTTGACTGACAGGTTTGGCCACCTGCCCTGCCCTGCCTGCCAACATGGCGTGGAAGAGGGTGAAGAGGAGGGGAGGAGGTGGCACAAGCTGGCAGGGGGTGAGCACTCGATGTGTCATGGAGGCGGGGGGGGGATATATATCGGATAATCAAATGAACTGTGTTGAAATATGTCCCGAACACAAGGCAGATTCAACAGGGACTGTGGTGATGGCATCTGTCTTCTGTTTTTCACAAAGCTGTAATAGCAAAAATGATTAGGAAATCATTTTGTTTCTACTTTCAAACATTGCTTTTGGTAGCCTTGTTTAAAAGCAGAACCCTGCTTTGTCAAAGTTAGCCAAATGCAAACTTCTTGGTCCATATCATCATGGCAGTTTTCCAGCATCGTGTAGCAAAAAGAAATAGTTTGACTGTCCACCCAGATGTTTCATAAGAGTTTTGGCAAAGGCTGGTTTCAGTTTCACATATTTTCAATTCTATTCCCTTTCATAATCTTCCTGAGGTTCAATACCATTATGGTTACTTGGTTCTTTAGGTTCTTAAAAGTAAGCCAAAATTTGCTTTCTTTTAAGACTTATTTCCACCTTTCTGTGATGTAAAAAATAAGTCTTAAACTTAATTTTAGTGTTGTATCTTTTTAGCTGTGTGTGCTTCTCTTTTTTTTATATTGTTAGATTTAAAATAAAAGTTGTATGTATACTTGTGTGCTTTATGTTACAGGTAACAGGAGGTTTGCGTTAGTCTTGTGAACTAACAGCAGTAATGTGTGTAAAAATACAGGCACAGGTGTTAGGAATGCTTTTGGGTTATGGTTTTGGCTACAAGAGTAGAAGTTAGATTTAAGTTAAGTTAAACATTTAAGTATGGCCCAGGTACTGTTCTGAGTTGAAAGCCAGAAGCAGGAGGTCAGTGGCCAATTGGGGCCCATATTTCTACCAGAATCAATAGTTATAGGTCAGACAATATCTTCTTTACAATTTGACCTTGTTTTGAGCTCAACTACAAACAGGTAAAGTTTTGTGACACTTACAATACTGTAACATACACTACTGTGTAAAAGTCTCACGTCACCTCTCATTTCTTAATATTTTGCTTCCAGGGTGCCAGACTTTCTTGTAATTATTTTAAAATAGTTTTGAGCAATAGTCATCCAAGTTTTTTCTTTGGACATTGGATGCTTTTTTTGCTTCTTTCCTTGTACCTTGCCATTTTCAGAGTGAGGTTTGTGTTGTTGTGTGTTAAGCCACACCCAGAAAAATTAAGAGCAAGATTCTAGAATTTCAATATATATGTAAAGTAAGATTCTACAGTAGACTGTTGACATAAGTCATTAACAATATTCTAGAATGTTGATGAGATTGATGTGTATCCTGGTAAGTTTCTGAAATTTTGAATCTGAATCTAGAATGCTGAATCTTGTCAACATTTTGGAATCTTACCAAGATTCCAGAATGATGACAAGATTCAACATTCATTTTAAATCTTACCAACATTCTAAAACCTTGTCAACATTCTATAATCTTGTCAACACTGTAGAATCTTCCCAGCATTTTAGAGTGGTGACAAGATTACAGAATATTGACAAGATTTAAGAATGTTAAGATTCTAGAATATTGACATATGCAGGAGACAAAATCTGTTCAGACAGACATAAACACCTACTCCAAACCTTCTTTGTGATAGCTCCTTGAATAGTGTCACCGCTGCCACATTTTTACAATGACACAGACAGACGGAGTCTCACAAGATGAAAATCATCACATCTTAGCTCTTGTGGCTGGTAATTAAAGTTTGGAAATAAAACATCGATATATGTTGCTTGCAAAGATGGCAACACTCAAAATCAGAATCAAGAATGCTCAGTACGGTTGGTCGATTTGCTCCATAGTCCAGTTGTCCTTTCGTCCCCTTTTGATATTACCGATAACGATATCCTTTTCGTGAAGAGAGTAACATGCACCCATTAGGTCAGTAATCATCCACTTTCCGTAACACGTAATGTGTGGCCCACATGCAAAAAATCTCAACAGAGCGGGTGAAAATCACATACAACAGGAGTGTCTCACTTCCAGCATGAAGAGACTTTTACATGTTGGCAGACAACATTAAATTATTTAGCTTTACCGCAATTAACACAGTTTGGATAGATATCTGCTGAATAGCTAAAATGGTAAAAAGTCACATTTGATGTCTCTTGTTTTATTTTAGACCTATTGCACTATTATATTATCCAGTTCATTGTTGTCTGTGTAAAAAAAGCTTACCTGTCCTCCGCTCTTCAGTGTGCACCTCCCTGCTAGTTTTTCTCTGACAAAAATTGGCAATGGGGGAAAAAGGTTGCAGAGATGAGATAAAAAGCATCTGAAAATGCACATTCATGTTATGCTCTTATTTAAAAATTAACCAAACTGTCAGTTATGTCCTCCTTTTTTTTTCTGTCATTGAATGATAACCACGGATCAATGTAGCCACTCCACAGTTATGCATGTTAACTTCAAAGAGTGACTAAGTCCATCCATGAACTGTGTGCATGCACCCAGGCATTGCCAGACACGTCTGTGTTTCAAGTGTCTGTTATGTGTGGCGTTTTAGAGTGTGTTTTAGAGACAATGTCTCTGAATATATATTTTCTCTAAAACTTTGATGATTTTGGGAGAAAGCGTTGGGTTTTTCCGCTTGCATTAGGAAACTAATAATAGAAATAAAGGTTTTCACAGCCCTCAAGAAAGTTTTTCTTTTATTCCAGGCAGTTCAGTTACAGTATCAGAATCGGAATCAGAATACTTTATTAATCCCCGGGGGGAAATTGCTTATGTTACAGACAGTCCATTAAGTGTACCTGTATATATGTATATAATACATGCGCGTGTGTACATATATACCAATATACAGTGTGTCGCATAGGTGGCATTTGTTTTGTAAATGATGCAAGCGTTTGTCACAGCTGTTTTTTATGGTTTTTTGTTGATTCTGTCCTTATTAGCTCTCTCTTTGTCATCCTAAGAACATTTACATCTACTTATTTTAGCATATTTTCATTTTGTGTGTAAAGGAAACCCTAAATGAAAACAAAATAACAAAACAAAATCTTTAAATTTTGCAAAAAAAAGTCTTTACACTTGACTGAAATAATATAGTTTGCTCATTGGTGATTGCAGTATGTGACAGTGTACAGTGAAAACAGTCTGAGCAAGCAGATGAAGTGCATGATGCATGTGGTATCAACATCCACTGAAGCTACCATTCCAATGGATGAATGTATTAGCAAGGACATTATAAGCTTCTAAAGTAACACATGGGCTACAAAATTTCCATATTTACAACATGATGTCTACTTCACATCAGACAGTTCGACTTGTAATCACAAGAAAAGCACAAATGAAGTAACTTAACATTAGCTCAGTTTGGTGAAGTGTCTCTGCAGGCCAGCACGCACACCAGTAACCTGAAAATGCCTCACCTGAATGGAATCCAGTCATCTGTAATGTTATGATTGCGCTTGTGCTTTTTTTTTGCTGAGTCAAAATGTCTCATGAAAATGTCTGTTCCATCATGTTCATGTCTTCTCTGGCACTGGACTAGAGAATTGGTGCCACCAGCTATTCATTAAAAAGTGTTAGTTGGTGGAAACATTTACACTGCAGTTGGATGGAAACTTACTTTATCTAACAGAGACATCAATAGAGATTGGCAAAAAAGAAAATGACATTTAACCAATTGAAATGTGCTGCATTTATCCGTAACAGGCTTGTACAGTTGTTTATCTGCTCCCCACATAGCAAACATCTACTCACTAGGTTTGGATAATATATTACAATTTTCTAAAAGGCCGTTGTCAGTCCATGGAGGGATTTGTGTGGACAGGGTTGCTGTTTGTAAAAAAAAAAAACTAGCGGCATGCAGCTAGCCTAGCTAGCATGGGTTCCAGAGTAGTGTGTTAGTTCAAATATGTCACAGTTGGGAGTTTAGACTTGGACACTCACGCTTTGTTCTACAGATCATATGATGTCAGTTCTCCACAGCACTACATCTGCTAGTCATGCTGATGAGAATCAGTGCTTGCGTATAACTCGACTCTAGCTCACCACATGCAAGCACAAAGCACAGTTTGATCTTCTCAGTTTAATTTATAACTTTTTTCTAGTCTTCGACACTTTTCTCCAATCACCATATAGTCCATGCTCTCCTCCTACACCCTCTTTCTTCCTGTTGCTGTTCTCATCCCTTGGCCAGACT
This sequence comes from Etroplus canarensis, assembly GCA_015106775.1. Taxonomy (NCBI): domain Eukaryota; kingdom Metazoa; phylum Chordata; class Actinopteri; order Cichliformes; family Cichlidae; genus Etroplus; species Etroplus canarensis. Next base: position 8,393 of record VUQH01001573.1, read on the forward strand.
TTTCTGTCACACGAGAGGATTTGAAAAAAGCTGCGTTTGTTCGTGTGGCTGTCAGACTTCGCCAAACTTTTGGTATGTTTAACCTTGCAAAGGGCAAGGCTGTAGGGCAAGGGTGATGTCACAAAGGAAGCACTTTTTTGTAAGCACACACACAGATATTTAGAGCGTGCACACTCCTACCCACCCTCACCATTGTAATGCATAGTGTTGCTAATCCAGCCCTGTTGCTTTAGTATCAAACATAACCTCCATTTGGGGGGGCAAGGCCCCTTACTTATTCACTTTTTTCCGTGTGTGTGTGTGTGTGTGTGTGTGTGTGTGTGTGTGTGTGTGTGTATATCCATTTGCGTGTGTGCCTCGGTGTATTAATGGGCCTGGTCAACAGCTTGTACAATGGGCGGGCTGGCTTGGGATGCCTGTTTAAGTGTCAGGACAGGAAAAAAGAGACAGGGCAAGGCAGATCCGTTCAAGCCTTTGATGTTGCTGGAACAGAGAGAACAGCTTGTAGATGACACACATGCATGTACATTCACATGCAGGTACAGATCTAAGGAAACTAGTAAATGGTTAGAATTGCAGGTGATTGTGTGGTGACATCCACATTCAAGGATGTGTGTGTGTGTCGTTGATGTTTTCAGTCTCGTCCTTGGTTTATCAGACTTAAACCATCCTGTCTAGGCCTCATCCCATATGTGTGTGTGTGTGTGCGCGTCACCCCAGGAGAGCCGGGTGTTCATGGTTCATTAGCCACACGTACACTTCCGTTCTGTTCTCACTGTTAGAGGAGACAGATTTAAAGCATTCACACACGCATACATCCCCCCACCCCTTTTGTTTTGTTCTGCCGACTCTGATGAACAGGCACACAGCCTCCTCCTCTCTCCTCCTCATCTTCTAGTAATCAGGGTACCTATGAGACAGACAGATAGCATCTGTTGCCTTCTCTCCCCTGATCAATCTCTCCCTCTGTTTCCCCCTCTTCCATGTCATTGTGTTGCATTTCCCTTGACGATGGAGTGATGAGATAATGTACGAGATGTCCCGCAGAATCAAAATTGGCGGAACTCTCAGAAAACACTATCAGTTCTTCAGATTTCTAGCAGATGACTTGGGCACCACTTGGCACTTTAACATCTGACAACCATTTATATCTTTAGGATCTTTAGGCTTAGACCCCTAAGATGGCAGCGAGGAGTGCATTGCCATTAGATCTGTTCAAATTGAACAGTTGCAGTCAGCATGGCAGAGGCCTCTCTTGAGTCCGTTCAGCTGCTCGGTGAAGTCGCTGCCATCTGCTTTTTCAGCTCCAGACTCCTTCAGATCTGCTGGGCCACGATGGAACGAGGGTTTGGTTTTGAACAGGGCCTCAAGGTTGATTAGCATATTTTCACCCTGTGTACAGACAACAGCCCACCACCCTCCCTCTCCTCCTTTCCTCTCCTTCACTCCTCTCCTCCACCCCTCCACCCATGTGTTTGATTCCTCGGCCGTGACAAAGAGCTTCACCCTTTATTTGTGTGTGTGTTGGGTTGGTGAGACTGGGGGGGGGCTTAGATTAAGGGAAAGCTTCCTGCTCTTTATTTGGGGAGTCCCCCCGGGAGACGCTTTGGGAATGACTTTCGTTGAGTCACTAACGCCTGCTCACACACACACATGCTCACACTCACTCATGCACACATACAGATCTTTTACCATTCCCTTTTTTCAAGATGTCCATTGAATGCTGGCTCTTGGATGTTGTGTAACATCAGCAAAGCGTGCACAAACACATATAGAATCTTCACACAGAGGCCCCTGAGTATGCTTCAAGTTGATGAGCACAGCCCCCTTTACAAATTAACTGTACTTTATTATATCTTACTCTAGCATGACAGTGACATACAAAACACACATAAAAACACAGAAATGTGGTACACTAATCATCAGCTGACAGTACATAATAAATGTAAAGGCAACAGTGAGGTGGGAAAACCTCAAATATGTAAAACCTGAAGTAAACCTGAAACAACAGGTTGAACAGTCATTTGTCACTGTAATTTTCAACCCCCAGCAAAGCTGAGACAGTTTGTGGATTCACTGATTATGATTCAGGTAAGTTTGAGCAAAAATGCCTATTCAAGCCTCTCCAGTGTGAATTTTCATTCCTTTTTTGTTTTTTTCACATCATTAAAAATTTGCATTTTTATTAGTTGGTTGGATAAAACCCAAAATTTTAACTAAAGCTTTACCTTTAGCTCCACAAGACTAGCAGGTATTTTTGTTTTCTTTCTGATATTTTTAGACAAAACAACTAACCAATGAATCAAAGTAATGGACAGATTAATCATTCATGAAAATAAACTTTAGTTGCAGCCCTAAACTGAAGTATACCAACCAGATCCTTTTACTTTTTAATGGCAGATCTGTGTTCTCCTCTGTAAAAATATTTATTTTTGACATACACTTTTCTAAAGTCTGGCTTAAAATCAAAGCATATAAAGAAAACAGTGAAGGAGTTTTATCATAGTAAAGTCAAAGGTAGCCTGTCTAATGCTATGCCATCAGGGAAAGTTACAAGTTGCCAAAAAGTCACCAGGTTTGTGAATTTTGGTGATATGGTGGAAACTAAAACAAAGAAAATGAAGCAGTGTTATATACTGAGAAGTAGTTTTTCTCTCTTTTGCTAGTTATTTTTCCAGTTTTGTCTGAAGTGATACAGTGTGTACGTCATAACTGGCTAACAGTTACTAAAAGGATTAGATAGGGCTCAGAAAAGGTATTCCAATCTTGACGCATCCCTACTGAAACCCAGAGATGGTCACTAGTCAGAACGACAGCTGAAGTAATAGTGAAATATAAGAGAATATGATGAGTATACAAAGACTATCACATGAGACATCTTTTATCTTTATTGTATATAGTTAGCAAGACCATTGGAAAAGTTGCATTCAGATATAATATACTTGGCCTTTACTTGCTAAATGCTAACCCGGTAATTAGAACAGTTTATTGTGTTTTTACTTGAAGTTAAATATAAAAATTTTAGCCTACCTCTCAGCATTGCTAATGTGTCCCACATTGTCCCATACAAACACAGTGTTTGCCCCTTATTTAATTTGTTGGGATCTGGTCACCCCAGTTACACCATAGTTGGTCCAAATTCTTTAAGAGTGCTTAGTGTAAATACTAGATTAGATTAGATTAGATTAAATTACTTTATTGTCATTCCAGCTACATATAAATACACAGTGAAATGATATAGCGTTCCCCCAGGACCTGGTGCCCCATACAAGGGTAGCGCCGGCCGGCCAGGGCCCACCTCCGGCCCAACACAACACCCCGCCCGCGATGTCCTCTTCCCTGGCCACCCCGGCATCAGGCAACGCCGAGGACTGAAGTCCCGGTCCACACAGCAAGCCAAGATCGGAGTTCGCAGAAACCGTTAATCCGCAGCATCAGTCCCGCGACGATACTCCCCGCGGAAACCAAAAACTTTGGCTCCCAGACGCTGCCCAGCAGTTCATACAACGCCGCTGGATCGCCAGTTAGTCTCGTCCGTGGACGGAGCTACAACGGTGTCTGGTTGTCCTCGAACCTCC
>VUQH01001575.1:2003-17802 GCA_015106775.1 Etroplus canarensis
CGCTGCTCTCAGTGTGAATGACAGTCTGTGTGTGTGTGTGTGTGTGTGTGTGTGTGTGTGTGTGTGTATTGAAGGTGTGACAGTAGAGTGAAAAACAGTGAGTGAGTATTTTAGAGATCTCATAGTTTTAAAAGTATTATTTGTTTATTTGTTTGTACAGGGAGTAAGGATGGGGAATTGTTGCAGTTGTTGTGTAAACACTCCGGTTGTCATGTCGGTCATGTGCAGAACTCAAACGCAGGACTCTGGCGTAAAAAGAGGTCCTGACACCGGTAGAGCCAACATATGAAGGTGATGCAAAGTTAATATCTGGGCATTTGGAAGAAAAGTTTGGCTTTTCATGAAAGTTGTTGAAACACCATGTGATAAGTTGGTGAAGGACATTGAAAAGTATGGAAAGGGAGATGAGAAAAGGTATGAGAAGCATGGATTAGAATGTGCCAAAGCTTGGAGAGAGGAAGCTGGGAAAAGAAAAGCAGGAAAAGAAGCCAGCGTGTGCGTGTGTGTGTGTGTGTGTGTGTGTGTGTGTGTGTGTGTGTGTGTGTGTGTGTGTGTATCCCTGAGTTTTCTGTTTCTGTTGTTGCAGTCTCTTTAGAAATCTCTCCTGTGCTCCTTATCCCCTATCGCGTTTCTGGTAGTTTATGGTTTGCTGCCAGCTGCTAAAATGTGTTTTATGGATTTCAACTTAAATAAAACTTTGCTTTCTTCTTACCCTCATCTGCTTTGAATCTTGCATTTAGATCCTCTTCTTTATGACACAGGCAAAATGCTTACAACAATTCAAAACTTCAAACACCAAAATATAAGGAAACGTGAATGGAACTCAAACTCAAGGATTTGGTAGCACAAAACCCTGAGAGCATGAAAATGCAATATGCTTTAATGGAATATTTTAATCTGACAGAAATTCTCGTAATGGTAAAATGTGATTAGTGCACGGAAATATTATACCAAAGCTTTTGAAGTGATTTTAGAAAGGTTTGAGAGATCATGTTTGAGCCAGCATAAATGTCGCTCTTATTAATGTGGTGAAAATTATAACCATCAGGTCTTGAAAATGTGAAACGGAATCCCATGGTGTGTAACTTAATGTACTAAAAGGAACTAAATGCAGACTGGAACATTGTTTTTCTCTTTTTATTTTGACTTCAGGTCACAATTTCACTGAGATTAAAATTTCTTTTTTTCAAAAGTGACCTGAGCAAGAGTGCTTATGTTACAATCATAAACGCAAATGATGCAGTTCTTACACAAAAAATAAAATTATAAAAATATTAATATCAAGACGTGTAAAATTTCAAACCAATTTCAGGCCAAAGTTAAGGACAATCACACTGACACACTGACCTAAATTGCCACAAAATAACCAACAGTCTATTATGACACCCAGCATCACTGACAAGCATCATAAGTGGTTTCTTTTGTAACTGTTATTGCTCTCTAGAGACTTGTTTGAAGTGCACTTGTAGTTAAATCACTGCACAAATGGTGAGAGGTTAAACAGCTAGAGCAAAAACATTATTTTCTTTGGGTTCCAAGCTACTCTTTAAAATAATGCCAAGGTAAATAATACTGTAAAGCATTGGGGATGAGATGTCAGCGTCCTAAATGGCATATGAATGCCCTTTTTTATAACGGACCCTGTTTTTATTTCAAACTTGATAGAAAAATTCAAACAAAAAACACAGTAACAGTCATCTGCTATGTGATCAATCCAACAGCATTCTAACTGTGGCAGTGTGTTTATGTAGTACCCCATGTCTTGTAGAAAAACGCACATTTAGAAAACAAATACACACTAAATTCAAAAGCTGGATTGAATATATTTGCTTGTTAAATGATTAGCCTGCTGATAAAACTGTTTCCAAGTCTTTTCGGTGTGTCCTTGTTTTCAAAGAAACTATTCAGTTGTCCTGCCTACAGCTGTTTTATTTTTACTATTTGTGTATCACATGCCTTTAGGCTAAGGCATGCTACACTAAGTATCCAAGATACCATAAGCTTTTGGGCGATATTTTGATGCTTCATTAATGAATCACTGTCAGGCAAACTAAGATTTCAGTGTGAAAATCGAGCTAAGGATCATAATTAGAAAATAATTTAAACCACGAAGAAACAAATTAATTACTAGGTACAGGGTTTGTGCTCTGGATAGTGTTCTCATAAACACTTTCTCTGCCCGTTGGGCACTCCCAGATGTTGTACCTCACTGACTGAAATTCAACATGTACTTTTATTGAGAACAATTCAATCTTTCGAAAAAGCTTCTCAAAAACATTGCCAGTGCTGCTGTGTTTCTATTAGCCTGATAATACCTAGCTATCCACATCATCAAACTTGCTGATGTTTAGTTTTTCTTAATACCTTTGTTTGTACTGTATTGACAAAAGTATTGGGCCACCTACACCTACAACAGCGTTTGATATCGCATTCTGAATCCATAGACATTAATGATGAGTTTTGTCCCCCTTTGACGCTATGACAACTTCCACTCTTCTGGGAAGGTTTTCTACAAGATTTTGGAGTGGCTCTATGAGAATTTTTGCCCATTCATACAGAAGAGCACTTATGAGGTCAGATGCTAATGTTAGACATAAGGGCCTGGCTCACAATCTGCATTCTAGTTCATTCCAAAGGCGTAGGATCAGGCTGAGGTCAGGGCTTTGAGTGGGCCAGTCAAGTTCTTTCACTATAAACTCCTTCACACCATGCCTTTTTGGATTTTGCTTTGTGCAGTGGGGCACAGCCATGCTGAAACAGAAAAGAGCTTTCTCAGACTGTTCCTACAAAGTTAGAAGCATATATCCAGAATGTCTTGGTAAGCTGAAACAAAAATTTCCAGGTAATGTTCTCCCAACATTTGCCAAACCCAGACTCATCCATCAAACTGCCAGGCTAAGAAATGTTTCCACTATTCCAGAGCCCAGTGGAAACGTGCTTTACACCACTCCCTCTGACCCTTTGTATTGTGTTTGATGATGTAAGGCTCAGCTACTTGGTCACAAAAACCAATGTCATGAAGGTCCTAGCACATAGTTTTTGTGGGGGTCTAGAATTCTGCAGCTATTGGGTCAACTGCACATTGGTGAGTTCTGATATATTCGTGTAATATCTAGGAGGAAAGAAGTTTTATGAACCAGCTTGTTGCAGTGCAGTACCAAGCTTGAATTTGTGAACTCTTCAGAATAATCTTTCACAAATGTATGTAAAGGCAGACTGCATGGCTAGGTGCTTGATTTTATACACCTGTGGCGATGAGACTGAATTAAACTGTCAGGCTTTGCTGTGATATGGAGCCAAAAGTAGATTGCCTCAGAAGTAAAAGGTTAAGATGGTGACACAGTTTGTCAAGGTTCAGCAGAACGCAGTTAATAGGGTAATGTGCAACGTAGTGGTGAGCAAGGGAATATCCTCAGATATGGTCCAGAGTTCCAGAATATCCTTAGGTCCAAAGGCAAGAGTGAGAGTGGGTCCAGGTGCCCCAAGTGTGCATCTTGGCAGGTTTGCTAGTAATACAGCAGAGACAACTTGGTAAGGAACAGCACAACATAAGTTTAAGCAGAGCTAAAGCACACAGCCAGGTTTCCTATAGTAGTGTAGTATAGTGCAACTAAAGATTCCAGCAGAGTGTGGAGGGAACAGCTGGGCTTAAATATCCCACTGATGAAGGATCAGGAGCAGGTGTGCCGCCACACTCCACCCCAGACATGACTGCACACCTGAGGACTAAACAGATGGACTTAATGAGCCCAACCCAACCCAGACAAAAGAGAGTGAGAGAGCAAAACAGAAGAGAGATAGAGAGAACAAGCAGGTCTGACCCTGGAGGACAAGGGGACCATGACAGAAACACCCGAATTCAGTGATTAGGAAGTCAGATACTTCTGCCAGAACACAGTGTATCAACTTACTAGTTTACTGCCAACTTCTTACTCCACTTAACCTAAACCCACTTTTAATGGACACTGTGCTTGGTTTTAACACACAGAAGAGCCAATACTGTGTTCGCATTACGGGAATGAAAAGAAACAGGACCACTTTTATCTCTTGGTAGTGCCTTGGTGTTTATTTGCTTTGGAGAATCCAAAGAGAATTTGGACCCAGAAATGACTAATTACATTGGACTTAAGAAGCAGATTGCATACATTAGCAACTCTTCCTTCAATTAAATCTGCATTTGATCATAATTACCTCGAACTAATCCAATCGTTTGTGGAATATCAGCATCTCCTCCAAGCAAACACCTGAAGGACAGAGTCCTCAAAGTCTCCTCACACTGAAGCCTTGTTAATCCCCATACCTATTTTTAGCTTGGAAAACACATATGTTGGCTAACTGGTCAACATTTAAGAAGACCCCAGACATGTTCAGCGGTAAAGGAACTTTCCATGACACACAAGTGGTGTCTGACTGATGTCTCTGAGTTTGTATTGGGCAAAGATTTTCAGGCCAAATCGATAAAGTCAGTTTATTTTAGTGTGTTCTGTTGTTGCATTAGGATGGAAACCAGGACTGGAATATAAATACAACCTGATAGATTAAAAAAAGCTTGAAAATCCCTGCTGGTTTGAGTTGTATTTAACAAAAATAAAACGTAACACGTTTCATCTAGATAGACGTAAACAACAATGTTTCAGTGCTGGTTACAAAAGAATATAATTGATAGTTTTTTATGTACATCATCCCTGTACTGCATTTATGCCATCATTTTCACATCAGGATAATTTTTTAAACATTTAAACACTGCATATGTGATAGTTGTGAATGGAAGGCTGCGTTCATCTCACACCGACTCCTCTCTGCAGCGCCTTTCTGTTTGTTTTCTCGTGACCCCTTTATTTAACGACTCTAAAAGTAACACATTTGTTGGTACAATTTATCATACCCTTTTCACTAACCTTGATGTGTCACATCTGTGGAAACTCAAACCTCCTGCTGGGCCTGAAGCTGGTGCGTTGGCTACTTGCAGAGAAAATTGCTGGTTATGATTTACCGAGCTGGTGGCAGCGTGTCGGGATCATGTCTCTCAAGCCACAGTGAATTCCTGGAGAAAGAATCACAATAAAGAGTGACAAAAGGGGATTTTCTGCATTTCCCCCTGCTTGTCAGCATTTCTATGCATATAAACAAGGCTTGCGTGCACAGAAGCTCAGAGTGATGCTGGATCAACTAGAGCACAGAAATCACAGCAATAGGCTTACACAGGTCAGCTGGTTGTTCGTTTTTTCCACTTTGTGTGTCCATACAGTAGACTTAAGCAGAAGTCCTGAGTTAATGTATAAATAAAATACCATCAGCTGAATAAATTCAGGCTACTCTGGGTTTTTTTAAGATGGAGCTGCTACTAAATCCATGCTCTCTGGCTCTCTCTTTAAAATTCTGCCTACAAACCACTTCTCTAAATCCAAATCACTGAAATGTGGAGCTTGTTATTTCGCAGTAGAGGAACAGCACAGAATCCAAACTCTGCTTGCATACGAAAAAGTGTGTGTGTGTGTGTGTGTGCGCACGCGCATGTGGTCTCCTGTTTGTGTATGCGTTCCAAACAAGTGCTTTGTCTAATATGTCTGAGATTTATGTGTCTTTGTGCGTAACCCAGTATATTTTATGAATACCTGTTCTCTGTTCTTTAACACATACATATCCACAACTGTGTCTTCCCTCCCTCTCTTTCTGCCCTCATCTTTCAGATATGAAAAAACTAAGAATGTGTTCTTTTTTTGTTTTGTAATTCATTTTGACATAATTACATCATGGCTTTGTTGAACACTGAAGCAGGACAAAGGAAGTGTGTGATGAGAGAGAGAGAGGCGTGATGCTAGGCAATATCACCAAGTGGCAGAAATCAAGCTCCAGAACGGATGCCTGTGTTTTATTTATGTGCGCTGTTGAGTGAGAAGTTATTTTAGTCGTGCTGAGACAGTACACGGCCTATTATTATTTGATTTAAGTCCATTTTCCACATCAAGGCAAGTTGATCTCAGCCAGTAGAGGGAGAATCATTTGGCAAACATTGCTGTCAGATCAAAAAACAAAGGAAAAAGCCAGGCATCTGAACACATGACAAGTTAAAAGCAGTGGACTTTAGTTGGTTATTAGTGGCATATTTTTAAGGAAAGAGACAGTGAAGTCCAGCCAAACTGATAATGTTCTTTATTCTCACACATTGTTATCATTTGTTTTGAAGACATTGTCATTCTGAAGTTAAGCCACATTCGCAAGCGGTGTTTTGTTTCACTGTGAATAAGATATATGATAAATACCTATACATACAAAGGCTGATGCTAATGCATGCTGAAGTCGCTATGGATTCCTGCATCAGCAGTCACATATACATTTCATACTCGTGAGTTATTTAATGTATCAGACAATTTATTACGTTGTATCAGAGTCATTTTATTCTTCTGTTCTTTACTGTTCTTCTTTCGTCGTTTAGTCATTTCTCACACTCTCTTTTTGTTGAATACACTAAGATTAAACTGATTGATTTTCCTTCCTCAGACGAGCACAATCCCTTCTTCAGCTGCCCCATCTTTGATCTCTCTCTCTCTCCCTAGACATCCAGGTCCTATAATGTCAATAATGTAAATGTAATCACTTCTTCTCTTCTCTTCTCTTCTCTTCTCTTCTCTTCTCTTCTCTTCTCTTCTCTTCTCTTCTCTTCTCTCTTACAAATGAAATGTCACCATAATTGCTATACTATAATGTGGGGGATGAATACCTCCAGGTATCCATGAATCACATTACAACCAGTAATGCTACTCTGGAAAGCACCAAGACCACAGGCTGGTTTATATTCCACTGCATAGTTGTTAATATATTCAGGAACTCTTTAAGTGCAAGAGCTATTTGTGTGTAAGTGTGTCTGTAAGAGAATGTGTGAATGCGCTGCTCACAATGGGGTGCACGGTCCCTGTAGCTATGGTTACCAGGTGGTCTGTCCTCCCATGGGTCCTGATTTGATGACAATGAAGGAAGAGGAAGAGAGGGTGAGAGTAACACATGGAGATATAAAGAAAGTAAGGAGGTGTGGGAGAATTTGAGCCGTCTCTCTTGGCTAGATGACAGGGGATTTGTGTGTTGTGATTTTCTCTTTTGTCCCCAAATACACTGGAAATTCTAAAGTCTCATTTCCAGTTAAATGCTGTCAGTAATTGGTTCATACCATAAACCTGCAATAAATAATAGACATACAACAGGATATTGTACAAAGAAGAAGCATTTTGTCTTTATTGTCCTGCTATCACACATCTTCCCTCCATCATGTCTGCTTTGCTCTGTTGGCCTCTCCCCCACTTCCCTGGGGCCAGATTCACAAAGAGTGTAGAAGCTATTTCATCTTAAAGGGAAAGGCCAGTGTTTTCCAGTGCTTTAAAATGTTGCCCCTCTGCCTGAGGACAGTTTGATCTGCATTTGTAAGCATCCACTGCTGTCTAAAGGGAGCCAGGAAGAACAATAAAAAGTCTGGCAAGGCTTCTAATCTGCACTAGTGACTATAAAAGTTCCCAGAGCGAGCCTTGGGATCAAATTGATCAGTGCTATAACATAAAACTGTGTTAGTTATACATGCATACACTGGAGGACATTAGAGTGTAAAACACTGAATGAATGCAAACAGTATCCGAATGTTCCATGAGCTTTACGCCAGAAATTCAGACCATCACATTTCTTTCTCTTGTGTTATATTCTAACTTATAGTTACTATTAATGGTAAAAATAATTAGGGGGTATGGATCAGTAAATACACACTGGAGAATACATAATGCTGCCTTGATTTTGTTTTTGGCTAAGAAAATAAGAACACATTTAGTGTGTATTAAACAGGGATGTTCATGATGCAAACTAAAGCATCAGTTCAGTTTAATTCAGTTCTATTCATACAGTGCCAATTCACAACAGGCGCTTTATGGTGTAAGGTAAGGACCCTACTATATTAGAGAGATAACCCCAACAATCAGACAATCCCCTATGAGAGGGTCTCTTGAACCTATCACACCTTTGCCCTTCTCCAGTGGCTTCCTGTGACTTTGAATACAAATCTAAATGAATATGGAAATAAGCAATAGTTTATGGCTGTGATGCACACATTAAAAATTGTTTTATATGTGCATTGTAGCCATAAGGATAAGGCAGCAGGTATTAGAGGCACATATTAAAACATTTTTAATATATGCGTCATAGCCTGTGTCAAATACCTGCTGGCAACTTATCCTCTTAGTTTTGCTGAACTTTAGTAGCAGTGGCTGGCATGGATATATACACATGAATGGTCCATGGTTCATTTTCCGCCTGGGGTTAATAAAGGATTCTGATTCTCATTCTAGACAAATTTGTTTGCTTGATCTGCAGCTGGATTTTAGTCAAAATACAATTTAAACTGGCCCATTTTTCAAACTTTTATTTTATTTAAAGCTATTAGGCAGCTATATTTCAAATATTATCAAATTGGGGTACTTTTAATTTAATTAATTTGCACACAAACAGTCACCTGCATGGCTTCAGAGCTACTCTGTTTCAGAGTAGTCCCAATCAGTAATGTTGATAGGCTAATCTATACTTAATTGGCTGTATCATCATCATTATGAGGCTCAAATATGTTTTGCAGCTCCAGCTTTTAACAGAAGGAGACCTCCAACAGAACCGGGCTCGGGGGAGAGCAGCCATCTGCCTCAGCTGGTCGGAGGGTGAGGGCAAGTAGAACAGAAAAAGAAGAGCATAGTGAGACAAGAACAAAAACTATAGGAGATATAAGACAAAATTTAACAACGTACAGTAGTGACATATAAATGCACGAGAAGTGAAAAGCCTGAGCCTATCGCACCATAATTGAGGGCTAGTTCAGGGTCACCTGATCCAGCCCTTACTATAAGCTTAATGAAAAAAGAAAGTTTTGTGCTTGAGCTTAAAAGTAAAGAGGGTGTCTGTTTCCCAGATACAAACTGGGAGCTAATTCCGCAGGAGAGGAGCCTCATAGCTGAAGGCTCTGACTCACATTCTACTTTTAGAAACTCTAAGAAGCACAAGTAAGCCTGCAGTCTAAGAGCAAAGTCTTCTGTTGGGATAACATGTTACTGTCCTACGAGCTCTTTAAGATAGGTTGGGGTCTGATTATTCAAGACTTTACATGTGAAGAGAATAATTTTAAATTAAATGTTAGACTTAACAAGGTGCCAATAAAGAGAAGCCAATATAGGGAAAATATGATCTTTCATTGAAGTCCCCGTTAGTACTCTCACTGCAGCATTTTGATCAAGTGAAGGCTTTGTAGGGCGTTTTTACAACAGCCTTATAATAAGGAATTACAATAGTTCAGCCTAGAAGTAACAGCCGCATGAAGTAGTTTTTCAGCATCATTGTGAGACTGGCTGTTTCTAATCTTAGCAATATTGTGCAGATGAGAGAAGATAGTCCTACATATATACTCCATGTAAGATCAGGGATCATGTCATGTCTTTACCACACTTACAAGAATTTGTTGAAATGTTTTTTTCTTGTGTATATTTGGTTGTTTTGCTCCTCTCATCTTGCTTCTGTGATTTTTGTGTGTGTTCAGCCATCTACAACATTAAAACCACTGAGGTAAAGTGGATAGCATGAATAATATTACCACAGTGCAGTATCTACTGAGAAACCTGGAGCCTGTACCACCAAGCAAGTTCAGCATTCCCAGGATATCTTTTCCTTGTCTGGCTTCAACTACCCTAATGTTGTCAGTACCCGTAAGCAGTTACACAAAGGTGGTTATCCACTGGACAAGTTGACATAGAACTTCCCAATCTAGCTATGAGTGTGTTCACATAAGTTGCCAGCATATGACCACTCACAAGCAATGGCAGCTCTACTGGCAGCAGAGTAACATACTTCAAAAGAAAAGGTTAAAAGCTATGATATTAGAAGAAAAGGTTACCTTCAACTGATCCTATTCTGAACACAGTTACTGCAGGAGCAGTCTGTGAATGTGTGTGTGAGAGGAAAATTTCTGTATATCTGTAATATATTTTTAAAAGCCCTGTATCCAGTGTCCATGTGACTTGTAGCCTAAAGAGCTTTAAGTGATCAGTAATACTGATCTCTATTTTTCTCTATTTTCAAAATGGCTAAAAATCTAATCAGTTCCACACCTCGTTGAGATCTGTCACTGTGCCAAAATTCTAAATCATCTGCATCAAATTGTTTTTGCATTACTGTGTTCACATAAAGGATTTGCAGCAGGAGTGGCAGTGGTGTTGCCATGGGTTCACTGTGAAAGTATATGAGCATTTTTTGACCAATTTCAGCCGTGGTTCCAGCATACAGCACTGCCACAGACACGGCATGGTGTCACCATGAGCATATGTGATCCCCCAATCAAGTTGGTTTTCATTTAGTGCAGATTGGACATGTAGTTACAGAGATATGGTTAAAAATGCAAAACAAAATTACAGATGAAGTCACCTAGTGACAAATTCGTATTTTCAAAATTTCTGAAAATCTAATCAGTTCCATATCTCATAGAGGTATATGGCTAAGACAAAATTCAAAAGCCTGCATCAAATAGTTTTTGTGCTATCATGATGACACAAAGAATTTGTGGTGACAGTGGCGCTGATGATTCCATCATGTTACTGCTTTTTGGGGATATGTACAATTAAAATCAGCTGACTTGTAAATTTCACTTAAGGTCAAAAAGTACAATGCTCAAGCAGGGACTAAAGTCCCCTTCACTGAGAATCTATCATTGATGTTAATCAGGGAAATGCATAAAAAGGAATGGTGATGCCATTTTGCAGAGAACTGATTGTTCTCTTAGCTCAAGCATAACTTGTTTCAGAGCACATAAGGAGTGAAGCACCTTTGTAACCCTGAAAACTCAGGGTTAAACCTGAAGTGCCCATTGCTAAGCCACTAATCCTTCACAGTACACCCATCTCATCATATATGTAGATGTTGCTTTAACCACCATCCTAAACACTGTTGCCAGAAAAGCTTATAGTAACTCTGCTCTGCTACTTTATCTGACGTTTCCTGAGCTTTTCGTGATTCCTTAAACTCTTTTTGTTATCAATTATTTGGCTGATATTTCTCTTTAAATTGCCTTTTCTTCTCTCAGTTCTTTGGTTTTCTTTTTACTGTGCTGCTCGGGCCTCGCAGCGTGAGGTTTATTGACTTTAACCGGTGCATAAACTTAAACACACAGAGGGTGATCAGGGATAACAGTGGGGGCCGAGAGAAGGAGAATCAATCATGTATGTGTGTACGTGTGTCTGTTCAGCTCGTGGTAATGTTTATTAAGCAGAGTTTAATGACGGATCCTCAGGTTAGCAGATGCAGCTCATTAAAGAATTACACATTCACTTTGCTCTCACACTCTCTCGCTTATTCAAAGCGACCAATACCTCTCTGTACTGCTGAATAGTTTGGTAGCATGGTTGACTCCCTGCACTCAAACTAACACACTCCTAACCTCTATAAAACGTCTCCTGTGTTGACTGTCATGTCCTGTTCACTGCCTGTCTGCTTGTCTATCAACCCGTCTGCTTGTTTCTTTCCAGCCTGCATCTCTGTATCGCCGCCTTGCTGGTTGTCTCTACACTTCAGTGATTTTGTTCATGCAAATCTGATTAGACATCATCTGTGTATTAGTCCTCCTCTCTGCTATTATTCCCGTGCTTGACCTTTTCAAGAAGCCTGCTGCCCTTGCTTTGTCTAGCTGCACCTCCCTCAGCACCCTCGCTGGCTGCTGTTGATGTATAGCCTTCAAAGAGTCCTTCTGCTCTGTTCATTCTTTCATCCACCTCTAATGACTGTCAGTCCCTCGCTGCATTCATGTTTCAGTCCTCAGCGCTTTTATTGTTTTCTCTGAAGGTCTTGATTCCACTTTAGGCTACAAATAACCTCCACGAGCATAACCTTGGGAAGACTCACCATTGGAAATCAGATCATTAGCTGCTGTTATGATTTATTTGAAAACAAGCAGTAGCCATTAACCCGGATATTTTTAGATTCTTAGTTGTCATTACTGCGCAGTTAATTTAGCATTTAAGATGGAGTTGCCAGCCAGATGATTTGACACAACTGTTGTCCAATATCATTCAGTAAAGTTCATAATTAAATCCCAGTTTTGAGGAGATTAGCCAGCTGGTTAATTTGGTTATATTCTTATCCAAACATACTACAATTTGTATTTCTTTAATAAGTAATATGCTATGCCATAGCAATCTTTATACAAAATTAATAAACCTTTCAATATCATTCAGACCATCCTATGTGGATTTATTAAAGCTATAATTTTCTATTTTATGTGAGCAACCAAAAACTGATTCATCATTCATCATCACGTACTAAGTTATGATTGACAGAAAGAAATCTATAACACCTGCATTTTCACCTCGAGCAAATGATGTGATCCTCATCTAGAACCACTGGAGCAAATCAAAATTTTCACTTATTCTGTGAAATATCTCAACTCTTACTTGATGCATTGGCACCACATTTTATACAAGCATTCCTCATTCTATGAATTTTCCTGTAGTGCTGCCTTAAGACTGGCATTTGAGGTTTTGATACCTTCACGTCCCCCTTTAGATGTAATTTTTTTCAGTTTGGTGAACGTTTTAACTTTTCATCTAGGGCCATTAGCTCTCCAACAATGTAAGAAATTTCTCTGTACTTTGCCTGTCTTGACAGTAATTCATGCAATCTACTGCAAACTTTGTGGGGCTGTTGCTGGGGACTTGAGTAAGTGCAGTGCTGAGCTGTTTAGTGAATGGTGCTTGAATTTTGGTCAAAAGTTGTTTTTCGTTACAAGTATTTCCCCTAGAGTGTCTGCTGTCTCAGGGGCATGTCTAGAGTGGGGATCATGGGGTGGCACTTCTCCCTGTAAATATGATCGCCCCCACACCACCACCACAAATTCCACTAGACTAGAGTACTGTAAATCTTGCAACACCCAACACCATTGGGCGAAAGCATGGACAGGATCAGTTGGAATGTAATTTAGTACAGTTACTAGTGGGTTACACATTTGCTTTACAAGTGAAAGGTCCCTGGCTTGATTCCAGGTGGGGACACAAACGCCTCTCACTATGGAGGGTTGTGTCAGGAAGGGCATCCGGTGTAAAACCTCTGCCAAATTACCAATGCGGATTAATCAACTGTGGCGATCCCTTGGGGAAAATACAAGGGAGCAGCCAAGGATACTCAAGTAATTTACTGTACAAGGTACAGTGATAAGTACAGGTTTAATGTACTTGAGCTTTATTTAAGGGTTTCTACATTATGCTAATATTGCATTATTATGGATCAAGCTACTCGGCAATATGTAAGTAATTAAAACCATGAACAGCTGCAATGAGACAGCAATATAATGTATTGTACGCTGAACCTGTCATTCTACATAATGAGTGCTTTAGGTACTTTAAATATATTTTTACTTTACAACTTGTGCACTATTAAGCTACTAAGTAAGTAGGTTTACAACTTTTACTAAGGTAAAAAGTTTAATTACATTTTTTTCCACTTTGCAAAACAGCTATCCAACACAAATTCATATTTAAACTCCTGCGCAGCACATTTTTTCAACATAATAAATCAGTAACAGGACACAGGGCTGTACATGAGTCTGAAAATAATGACCCAATGTTTTTTTTTGTTTTGTTTTTTCTGCTTAAATATTCCTATTTCCTGCGTGGGAGAAAAAAAATCAAATTTTTCTAAGATTTCATAACTCTGGTCTAAAAGTCAAACTTGTTCTAGTTCTCTGTGGTTCTGCGGTGACAATTGACTGTAATACCTGACTCATGTGGTTTGGATGAGCCATTCTCAAGAAAGCCGCAACTAACAAATTTCCTGTTCTGCACAGCAGTGGCACAGGCACTACCACACACATTCAGCAAATGTAGCTTTATAGCTGTCCTCTTTATAGAACAGCAACTTAATGAATGCCTGCATGTGATGCATTGAAGGGCAATCTGTAGATTGTTTCCACAAAACCATGGACACTACACTGATCAGGTGAAGATTTAAATTTGTCTCTCTTGTTAGTGCTCTAAATCACTGGGACTCTGATGTAGTTAACATTTTCTTAGCAATTAGAAATTTTTAATAGCATAGCATTATCAAGTTAACAGATTTGCTGTAAGTATTTAGCATACTGACATTATTAATATTATAGCTTAAAGCCACCCACGAGCTAAGACTTTCTAAAGTGCTTGAAAATGTCATAGGAAATTACTCAGAAGGGGACACATGGATGATTTTAGGGTTTACAGATTCTCATAACAGTGAGAAAGTTGACAATGCATGCCTCATTCATTAAACTTTATTTTTATATTCAATAAATAACAAGATGACTGTAGTGAATTATCTTGCAGTAAAGTGCCCTTGAAGGTTTACAACAGGATATCAGAATCACATTGCTTTCATTGCAAAGTTGCATAGAAAGCAGTCATTCTTGATGGGATGTATTGAAGTTCACAATGCATAATCTGTTTCTTTCTTGTCTTTTTAAAAAAATTCTGTTATGATAATATAATTTGATTCTAATAAGTGCTTGCTGAGGGTATAATCTACAGCTACCTTTTACTATGCTCTTTCTGCTCAGTGTGTGTGGTGTGCATTTGTGTTTGTGTGTGTGTTTCCTCCCTGGGGAACTGAGGCTGAAGTAATGAAATGCTCATTACTGATTCAGCTGGAAATGCTTGGGATACATTTACACGCCTACACACTAGCTATTCAGATGCTTTTCAAGGTCACCTCGCATCATTAGCTTGTGTGTGTCTGTATGGTGTGTGAATGAATGTTTTATTTATATATATATATATATATACATATATATATACATATATATATAAAAAAATCAGAAGCAACAAGACTGGGCCTAATTAGGGCCCAATTTGGCAACACTGTATGACACACCACGAGCATCTAATATCAGACATATCACGTACGCATACTTAACACATACATATTCACCTTTGCTGTCAGTTCACAGCTCAACTTTGCCTTTCCCTGACAGCCTTTACACACACACACACACACAAACACACACACACACACACACACTTCTGCACTAAGACAAGGGAGCACAAATGCTCCTCCTCTTTGTCATTCAAATGCATTTATTCAGTTCTGCTTTACACTCAGGCCTAGCTGATCAAAGCATAACTAACATGACACACAATGTGTTATGCAAATACACATGCAGCACATGCACCACAGCAATCTGCTGTTCTGCTATCTGTAGGGTCTTGTTTTAAATGGCCAAATGGAGGAATACATGAAAGAGAATCAGACATAGGTATGCTGATGTTGGGGTAGTGGCTTACCTGGAATGGTTGTTACATATCAGACAGGAATATCAAAGTCTGATATTACAAATCATTGAAGAGTTGCAGATGAAACTTGAGTTTCGCTTTCTTGTATAATGTTCCATCTCTTCTTCTTCTTCTTCTTTCGGCTGTTCCCGTTAGGGGTCGCCACAGCGGATCATCTGCCTCCATCTCATCCTATCCCTTGGATCCTCTTCCCTCACACCAACCCTCTGCATGTCCTCCTTCACTACATCCATGAATCTTCTCTGTGGTCTTCCTCTTCTCCTCCTACCTGGCAGCTCCATCTTCATCATCCTTTGTCCAATATATCCACTATCCCTCCTCTGAACATGTCCAAACCATCTCAGCCTTGCCTCTCTGACTTTGTCTCCAAGCTTCTCAACATGAGCTGTCCCTCTGATGTACTCATTTCTAATCCTGTCCATCCTGGTCACTCCCAGTAAAAATCTCAACATCTTCAGTTCTGCCACCTCCAGCTCTGCTTCCTG
>VUQH01001576.1:2288-43822 GCA_015106775.1 Etroplus canarensis
ATATATATGTGTGTGTGTGTGTGTGTGTGTGTGTGTGTGTGTGTGTGTGTGCGCTCAGTGTGTGTGTGTGCTCAGTGAGTGACTGTTTGAAAAAACAAAACAAACTTGTTAAAAACATAATGCTATAAATAAAAACAAAAATATTCTTATTCTATTTAACAAAGATAACACTTAAATATACAATTTAAAAATGCAGCTTATAATGCTTCATATTAACAGTTACTGAAGTACTGTGTTGTAAAAAGTTGGTAAGACTAACATGTTAAATAGCCTTTAAAATTATTTATAATTTTTCTGATAAACAATTTTTTTTGGATTTGTATAATGCAGCTGCAGATATTTCAGTCAGTTCCTATAAACAAATAAAATAATGTCACAGTAGTACAGAGCTTGTCAGTGGTAGTAGAGGGAAAAGTATACATATATACACATGGATGGATGGAACTTGAGTACTCATTTTTAAAAACCTGTACCTTTTTCTTAAATATTGAGCAAGAGGTAAGCAGTCCTGTGAAAAACTAAGTACACCCTTCCTGCTTCTATAGACATTAGAGGGTTAAGTAACAGCCAGGTGCTGCTAATCCAATCTTCTTCTTCTTCTTCTTCTTCTTCTTCTTCTTTCGGCTGCTCCCATTAGGGGTCGCCACAGCGGATCATCTGCCTCCATCTCACCCTATCCCTTGCATCCTCTTCCCTCACACCAACCCTCTGCATGTCCTCCTTCACTACATCCATGAATCCAATGCACTTGGCTAATTGTTCATCAGCCAGTTCGATCACCTCTATGAAAGTAGAAGGAGTGGATGTCCCAGCAAATTCACTCCAAGGACAGACTGTGCAAGGCTCAGAGAAATTACAAAACATCCAAGAGCCACATCTCAGACTCTACAGGCCTCAGTTAGCATATTAGTTCACAACAGTGTAATTAGAACAAAGACTGAACAAGTATGGCTTGTTTGGCAGGGCTGCCAGGAGAAACCCTCTCCTCTATAAAAAGAAAATGAAAGCATACCTTACATAAGTTTGCAAAGTTGTATCTGAACAAGCTTTGTGGAATAATGTCTTTTGGATAGATGAGACCAAAGCGGAGATGTTTGGCCACAACACACAGCGCCACCTTTGGTGAAAACCAAACACAGCATGTAAGCTTTAACACCGTATACCAGCTCTCAGGGGTGGTGGAGGGTTAATGATTTGGGCTTGTTTTGCAGCCACAGCACCCGGAAACTTTGCAGTCATTGAGTCAACCATGAACTCCTCTGTATTTCAAAGTATTCTAGAGTCAAAAGTGACGACCTCTATCTGATAGGTAAAGCTTGATCAAAACTGGGTCATGCAACAGGACAATGATGCCAAGCACACCAGGGCAACACAACGGCTGTAAAAGAAAAGAATCAAGGTGTTGCAGTCAAAGTCCAGATCTCAACCCAATTAGAATGCTGTGGCGAGACCTTGACAAAGCTGTGCATAAATGAATCCCCACAAACCTCAATGAACTGAAATGTTTTCAAGAAGAGAGGCCAAATTTCCTCCACAGCCATATAAGTGACTTATAAGGTCATACAGAAAAACATTACTTAAAGTTATTACTGCCAAAGGTGGTTGTACAAGCTACTAAATCATGGGGTGTACTGTAGTTGCCCCAGGTTGCACTTTTCAAGGAGCTGCGTAGAGTCCTGTGAAAACTCTTTTTCACACACCTGTATAATTTTTTTAAAGAGCTGGTTAAAAAATCTGCTGTGTTTGTTCTGAATTATTTTGCACACTATAAACTGTAAAGATGATGTAATTCACTAGTTGGTGGATTCTTATTCTGAAGTTTCAATGTCAGCATTTTGGCCACTGACACCACACTAAACAAAGGAGCGTAGTGCCAAGTTATCCCTTAACTAACAAGCTTGGTTAGTAAGCTGCATCCATTAACTATGCAGCTTCCAAATCCAGACTACAATAACTGCTAATTAGTGCCAAGTTATAAAGTAATAAAAAAAAGTAGACTTTTACTCACCAAAAGTGAAGCACAAATTTCCTGGACTGCATAATTACCTGCAAACCAGGCTATACATTTTGTCAGATAATTGCATTAAAATGCTCCAAAGGCATAATTAGTGATGAAACCTTGCGATGAGCTTTGATTATAGCTTCCTATATCAACACACCTGTCAATCAAATCAGGCCACATCCCAAACTTTCAGGTATAACAAAACCCAAAATGAGTCATAAAAAAACCCAGCCACTGTACAGCTGTTATGGAGAGAGAAATCACCCACAGTACCAGGCTGTAGACATGTTAATTATATGGGCGAAAAGCACATATAGTTGAATTAGTCATCATTGGATTTGCCACCAGTTGGTGTTATCTATAATTTATTTATTTATTTTTTAAAACCATTTTTAGCCATATTTGTATGACTATCCTCTGATCTGCACAAAAACCAAGCTGATAGTGGGATCATATACTTTGATGATGACCCCGTGCCACCACTGCAGCCACTACTGCTGCTGCAAATCCTTCATGCAAGTGCGATAATGCAAAAACTATTTGATGCTAGATTTTGAATTTTGGGAGAGCAACAGACCTCCATGAGCTCCGGGACTGATTAGATTTTCAGTCATTTTGAAAATATGGATTGGCTACCAGGTAGAATTTTCTGTAATTATTTTTTGTGACATTTCTAGCCCTGTCTCTGTAACTATTTATCCGATCTGGAATAAACAAAAATCAAACTGATTGTGGGTTCAAATACTTTCATGCTGTGTCTGCCGCCACTGCCCCCTGCTGTTGCTGTGGCTGAAATGGAGATATCAATTCTTAATCATGCTTTTTTCATTTTAAAAAAAGAAAAAACCTGACCATGCCATCTAGCCTCCCATCCCATTGAGCAGGTTCTGGTCAGTTCAGCATTCATGAAGAAAATGGGTTTTTTTTGGGATATAGCTTTGGTAGTCGTAGGGTGACCATGAGGAGCTAGTTTCATAGCTAAAGTTGGACATTTTGTCATGTGGATGAGGATGGACTCACTTATTGAGCTGACCTCAAGTGGCCACTGAGGAAACTGCAGATTTTGGCACTTTTGCATTCTTTTTGAACAAATCAATCAAGATGTACAGACAAACTGCATCTTGTGCATACATTTTATGCACTCACTGCAGTAAAACAAGGTATCAAAAGTATTTCTTTCTCCTATATTACCACTGATGGATTCTGTACTAAAGATATGCAGAATGGCACATCATTTAAATAACTTAATGATATTCACAAAGCAACAGAGTAAACAAAATGGCACATAGAGTAGAGCAGACATATTTTGGACACTTAAATAGTGAAATAAATTAACAATATTTACCTTCTGTAAATGACCACGTCAAAATTCGTTTTCAGAAATACATTACTAACCTGGCTGATAAAAGTGCCACTACAGTGTGTATATTCACAGATGTCAGTGTGCTGTTAAAAAAGAAAGCTTGTGCTTGTATAGAAATAAAAGTCCTGTCCAGTGAAGTTTGAATTAAAGTAAAGCAACAAATAAAGAGAAGTGCACAGGCAGTGTAATTTTACGGTAAATGCCTGAAAAGGAAGAAATTCAAAGCATTTACACTTGTCTTTAGACAAGATGACTGCTAAGATGTGGCGGAGGGTGTAGTTGCCTGGGTTTCAGTTCTCTTGTAAATTCAGGTAGAAACAAAGACAGAGGAGGTCATAGTACGAGGGCAACTTCACCTCTGAGCGAAATGTGGAGTGAAATGATGATTTGATATCCTGTTTAAACCTCCTTTAACTGTGCAAAGACTTCTCAGAACATTATACTAATCTTTCATTCCTTTAGTTGGGAGGAGGGAGCTGCTTTCAGGGCCTGGTTCTCAGTTTCAGATTGTTTTGCTAGGGTGATACGTGTTTGTATGGCAGGTGATGACGAGGCACTCTTCATGCATCCTCCTTTAGCAGCAGAGAAGAAACAGCAGGTCTCTCAGGGGCATCTTTTAAGATGTTGACTGGTTCTGGTCTGAAACTGAGAGACACTTAATGCACATTCACTATGATCTTGGCCCAAGAGAAGCCTTCATCTGTGTGAGACAAATGAGCTCTGTTGGCCCAGGGGGGCCTTTAGAGGTTAAGGGTCAGGGTGTAGAGGACTGAGAACCTTTCAGAGGTGAGTCTCATCTCTTGTCTCTGATCCAAAGTCTTGCTGGTTCCTGCTACAGCGAGCCTGTCCCACCTGTGAGTCCTCTGGCATGTGTGCCAGTGGGTCAGAGCGGATTATATACCTATAAAAACAAAATGAACATTATCTGTCAGCATGGAGCGATAAAAGACTGACTTGCAAACAAGGTGCCTAAATGCAAACATCTGGATTAAACCCTGGCTGCCAGTTTTAAAGAGGAATTTCACCTCCACAAAGCCTGAGAGTTGTCACCAAATTAAGCAGTGGATTTAGTCTATAGTTTGCTGTGAGAGCAACTCTCCACTAGTGTACTTTCTCATTCTTTGTCCTTTAGGAATGCCACTATGTGGATGTGCTAAAAGCCACTTAGGAGCTCAATGATTTCCTTTTCAGTATTTATCTTCCCTTCTCATTGAGACTCCACAGTGCTGTAGTCTCCTTTTCAAACACAAATAATTTCACTCATCAAAAAATGCGTGACCATAAAACATGACAAGTCAGCTCTTAAATATCAGCTAGTAAAATTATGGTCTGAATCAGCTGAAAAGAGGAAACAAAGGGGAGTGTCTACAGTTTCCAATCTAAAAAACTTGCCCAACAAAGTAAGACTAGGCCTGCTAAAGCAGGCAGATCAATCGTGGTATAGACTCCACAGGACCTTAGAAGGTGTCAGGCACCAAGATGACAGAGGGTGCAATTTGGGCCATCCATCTATCTGACTAGTTTTTCTATCACTTTCCTCAGATGCTAAACTAGATTGAGATCTGAATTTAGAGGCCAAGTCAGGGTGGCATGGTGTGAAGTGATTACATTACCTCACAGCAAAGAGGTTCTGGGTTTGAATCTAGCCAGGAGTGGCACCTGGCTGGGGACTTTCTGTGTGAGGTTTGCATGTTCTCCTCAGAATGGTTTCTTTCTGGATGATCCTGCCTCCACCCACAGTCCATAGGTTAACTCAGTGGTTCTCAAACTGTGGGGTGGAGCCACTGCAGGTGGGGTGAAGGCAACCAGGTCAAAAATATGAAGTGACACTAAGGTGACTAGATATGATTTTTTTAAGACAAAGAAACAAGAGTTTGCTGATGCTATTGGGACAACCTTTATTGAAGTAAAATTCAGTGTGGTTCCCTTTTTATTTTTAGTAATGGATAAAACTGGGGTGTGTGGGGTGAGCATTTTTGTGTGGTGTGTGGGGTGAACTTTTCTTGGCTTTTGAAGTAGGGCATACCAAAAAAGTCTGAGTACCACTTTGGCTGTCGGTGTGAATATGAGAATGAATGGCTGCCTTTCTGTGTTAGCCCTGTTATAGACAGGTGACCTATCCAGGGTATACCCTGCTTCCTGCCCTATGCCAGTTGGGATAGGATCCAGCCTACTGTGACCCTGAGGATTTTATGTCTGAGAATTTGTCAGCTGCACATCCATGATGCAAATCTCTGTGGGGCTTGTTTCAGTACAGTGAACCCACTGTCATGTTCAAGAAATCAGTCTGAGATGATCTGAGCTGTGGGACATAGTGTGTTATCCTCCTGGAAGCAACCACCAGAAGATGGGTACACTGCGACCATAAAGAGCTGGTCATGATCAGCAGACCTACTCGGATTGGTCGTGGCATCTAAATGATGGTCAATTGGTACCAAATTGGCCAAAAGTGTGCCAAGAAAATACACACTACACCATTACATCACCACCAGTGTGAACCACTGTGACAAGGCAGGATGGATCCATGCTTTGTTGTAATGAGTGGTATCTGAGTTATTGTAGCTATCCTGTCAGCACAAAGCAGTCTGGCTTTTCTCCTCTGATCTCTGGCATTAAAAAGGCATTTTTCATCCAGAGGACAGCCACTCACTGGATATTTTCTTTTTCCCATTAGATCAGCAGTCCTTGAAATACTCAGACCAGCCTGTCCGGCTCCAACAACCATGTCACATTTAAAATCACTTAAATCACCTTTCCTGCCTACTCTGATGTTAGGTCAGCAGGCTGTGTTGTTCATGTCTATGCACATGCCTAACTGAATTGCTGTCATAAGCCTGGCTGATTAGATATTTGGGTTAAAAAGCAGTTGAACAGGTGAACTCAACAAAATAACCAGTGAGTGTATAGCCCTACACTCACAGTCAAAAACCCATTCTTAGAAATCAGAGAGGTATTTATTAACTTAATCCAGTTTTCTAACCTCAAACAAAAACAATATATAAGATTTTAATTGTGTATATCAATGCTGAGTTATACATATCAACAGGAGAAAAAAGGCAAACCTTTTCATTTTATATTACATCATCTGCATTAGTTCAATGGTCCAAAATAACAATAATGAGGTAAATTGTAATTCAGTTTGATAATAACTCAAACTGATGTGAATGGCAACAAATTTTTATCATTATAGATTACATAAAATGCTTTTAGCTGAAGTGTACTGGATAAAAGATGCGGTCCTTACACAATGTCGTTGAGCTCCAACATGGTGTCAGGAGGAGGATTGATGAGGACATAGGACAGTGTGTTCTGGTGGTCATTCATCTCATCTGTAAAAACAGACAGAGGAGACCTTCAGAGTGGCTCTGGAGCCCTCCCTTGTCCTCCTCCATTATACAGTACATCAGCCAGGAAATGAGCCTTTTATCCACTTAAAATATGACACTCCCTTGTTTTCAACCTTTCAGTCAGGGAAAAAGTAAAGTAACCCACGTAAGGGAAACATGCAAGTGGTACAAGAATCTGAGACAAACAATTCTGGGAAGAATTTGAGAGGTCCTTCTTACAACTGCTAATGACCATTTAAGTATTTTTAATGCATGAATCTATAACACTGCAGGTAAATAAACAATTGAATTACCAAATAAAGTTAGCCTTTAAATAAGTTAGTATTTTGACTATTGTTGAATTGACACTGGATACCAATACTGAGTTTGAGTTTTGTATTTACATGAACTCTGTAAGTGGAACTGAGGAGAATATCAC
Source organism: Etroplus canarensis (assembly GCA_015106775.1). Lineage (NCBI taxonomy): Eukaryota > Metazoa > Chordata > Actinopteri > Cichliformes > Cichlidae > Etroplus > Etroplus canarensis. The sequence continues at coordinate 9,419 of VUQH01001576.1, forward strand.
AATAGTTTTTAAAATGGAATGTTTTCCCAGAATTTCAACAGCTTTGGGAAGCCTTTGTTTTATTCTTTATTTCATAAGTGCCAAATGTTTTCAGGGATGACTAGTTTTTACTAGACAGCCATGCTGTTATGTGTTTTGGCGTTACCTTGCTGAATTGAGCGAGACCATCTCTAAAACAACATATCTTTATTTATTGTTTAGCATTTATGTTTCTTTCACAGATGTGCAGCTTACTCGTGCTTTATGATGAGCTTGGGTCCAAAAAAATCCACTGACTTTTCTTGATCATTTTTGTACCCTGATTCTACAGCTTCTCTGAGCCTTTTAATATTATTATGCACCATAGACACTGACATTTTTTTGTTGCAGTTTTCTATGAAAAATGGCAAACTGTTTTCCCATGCATTCACAGACTGGTAAACTCCTTCCCTTTGTTACTCATGAAAGACATCGCATCTATGATTATAGCCAGTTACATTGCCTACCTGCTGCCAATTACCCATTAAATGTTTCACCTCTTTTTTTGTAAATATTGTACAACTTTTTCAGTTTTTTGTAGCCCCTGTTACAAACTTTTTGTAACTTTAACCCATTTTCTCAGTTACTATATTGGTAAATTGTCCTGATTTTTTTTAATTTTTGTGTTCTGCCAACATTACTTCATTATTTACATTTATTGCTGCTGAAACATATAATGTTTAAAAGAGGTTTGAGTCCTGTTCAGCATTTCTGTCGTGCACCAATCCCAGCTTTATTGCTCTACCTCCTGTTTTGATAAACATGTTATGTCCTTAACAATTACCTTTTTATGCAGCAAGCTATGAATACTGCTTCGATATTACCTGTCATAATTTTGCTGCACATCCACTAACTGAACAATTACTAGTATATTTAATTAGGTATTTTTAAATTTTATTTTTAACTAAATATTAAATAGATTTCAAAAATGTGTTTATTTTTATTGACAAATCATTTTACTTTTTTAAACTAATAAACATTAAAAAAACTGATAACCTGCTAAATTTTCTATTTTATCCATCTACATACTGTCAGGTCTAAATGTTTACTGCATTAAATATTATAAAAACTGAAATCATTAACAGTTGTAGCAAATATTTTCTATTGCTTCTTACAACATTAACTCTAAGAAACTCTTCCACTCTACGAAGATCTTACATTTTACAAAGAACCAATAAGAGGTGTCTGAGTTTTAACCTTTATTTCCCAGATGAGTCCTATTGTGTTTGTGTGTATGTGTGTGTGTGTTTGTGTTATTTATATCTGCATGCATGTGTGTTGAGTGCTCTCTGCCAGTGTCTCCTACTTGCGTTGTGGAATGGACGGAGGAAGGGAAAGGAGGGCACGTTGTGTCTCCATGACAAACCCACCTGCTTGTGGCCCTTTATAAAGCCAGGCGGGGTGAAAGAGAGAGAAGGGCTAACCGTTACTGACAGGGCACTTTGTGGAACAAGGGGAGGCCCACATGCTGCCTGCTGACTGAAACAGCACCCCATGCGCAGCTTCAGAAGGGAGCCAGCATGCAGACAGCGTCCGTGGCTACGCAACAAAATTGATCTAAATCACATTCCTTTAATGTCCTGCACATTCCACATGGGACCAACAGGCTGGTAAGGCGGCAGGTTGCCATGCTAACTGACGACACTCAGCCCTCCCATCACAACCCGCCCCCCGAGTGACATATAACAGACAAAGAGGAGTGACACAGACAAAGAGGAACATGCTCCAGCATCTGTCAGACTAGACCAAACGCAGAGCGACTGAAACCAAACAGAGTGAAGCAAAGCACATTGGGAGTGTGAGAGTGGAAGAGGTCTGCCTGCTAGTCATAAATTAATTTAGTTACACTGTACAGTTATTGTAATTAATCTGTTTGCCCCTTATCCACACACTGTTGCTGCACACTAGTCAGTGTATTAGATATGAGTTATACCATGGCCACAGTGATTTGTGGGCAGCTAAAAAAGGGAAGCTTTTATTGATGTGACTCTGAAGTCCAGCATAATCAAACTGTGATTATAATGCTGGCATATTTTTAAACAGCTTTGCTCTTCTTTTAGAACATTACAGGAGACTTTTTATTGGGAATCAACAGCTTTAAACCCATCAAAGAAAGAAATAAAGATGGTCCAGACTTACAGTAAGTCAGTCTGGTATAGAAATAATATCTACATGGTGTTACTATTACAGCTGCATTTCCTAGCATGTTATTTATCTACATTTGCCACAGTCCTGTTATAAAAGTGAAAATTCACCATTGGTAGTTACATAAAACTAGAAAATGTTCTTGTTTTCATACAAGACTGTAATTCTGGATGAGTGAATGTTTAGGTTGGTCTCTTTTTGACAGTGTTTGAACATTAAAAACTGGGTGTTTCTCAACTTTTTACTATTGCACTTTGCAGTCTGCCCTTTGCAACTTGTAGTCCTGTAGTTACTGTGACAATAACTATAGATTAGTCTCACTCTAATTCATAACCCTATCTGCATTATTGGCACAAACATATGGAGACACAGAAGTGTGACAAATTAAAGAGAAAAAACTTGAACCCTGTTTGAAGCCTGTTTGAACCTGTGAGGGGCATTTTGTTGACATGGTTTGGGACAAAGATATTCTCAGAAAGCCTTTTTATTCCATGAGGACAAAATTCTATCCTCACTGATAAGCATGTCTATAAATCATACGGTGTCACTGAAAGTTTTAAAGAGTAAGAAAAATTATATTAATCTAAAGATTGTAAATAAAGCATGACCAGAGAAACTGAAAGGCACAGCATATTCACACTGTAGAGATTTGTCAATCATGGAATAGGTCTGCCCTAAAGCATACCCTGCTTTGTCATCCTTTAAGGCTTTAATGGGACCATCATTTACATCTGATGAGTTAAATAAGCCTTGAAACTATCACTTAAGACTATAAACTAATTAGAAAAGTGTTTCCTGAGGTCATTAGTAAGCAGTAGTGTTATTTACCTATAGATGAAGTCGGATTTTTAGCACTCACAGGAGTCACCCCCTGCTGGCCCCGAGAAGGCAGCTCCTCACTGGTTTTACTTTTGAGACCCAGAAGCTATGTCCACGTTAGAGCCTTTGTCTGAATCATGTGTTATGAACTTTACAGTTATCAGATCTTAACCCTATTAAACAAATGAAGCAGTCTCACTGACACAGGTGTAAAAAATTTCATTCACTTGGCAATGTCTTTATAAACACCTGTAAAGAATGGGTTGTTCTAAAGAACTCACTGAATTTTAGTTGAATTTGAGTATGGTATCAAACCTCCTCTGACATTCGCATCAGCACATAAACTTTGTGCTGGGAACATCATGGCATGGGTTTCCATGGCTGAGCAGCTGCATGCAAGCCTTGTATGACTAAACATCAGATTGAGTGGGGTAAATCACACTGCCATTAAACTCTGGAGATGTGGAAAACTGTCCTGTGGAGGAGAAATCACGCTTCTCTAGCTTGGCAGTCTTATGGACAAGTCTGAGTTTGGCGGATGTCAAGTGAACATTATCTGCTTGACTGTTTGGGCCAACTGTAAAGCTTGGTCAAGGAGGGATAACGTTATGGTTTGTTTTTCTGAAGTTGGCCCGGGCCTCTTATTTTCAGTGAAGGGCAGATCTTAATGGTTCAGCATACCAAGACATTTTGGACAATTCTATGCTTCCAAAAGTTTGGAGAAGGCCCTTTTCTGTTTCAGGATGACTGCCCCAGTGCACAAAGCAATGTCTATAAAGGCAAAGTTTAATGAGTTTTGTGTGGAAGAATTTGACTGCACTGCGGAGCCCTGACCTCAACCCTATCAAAAACCTTTGGTATGAACTAGAATGGAGATTGTGAGCCAGGTGCTTCTGTTCTTCTACTCTTGTAGATAAATGGGTAAAAATTTCCACAGAAAGCCTTTTCAGAAGAGTAGAAGCTACTATGGCTGCAAAAGGGGGGACCATATTAATGCCTATGGATTTAGAAAATCTCTTGTGCATGTAATGTGTAGGTGGCCCAATACTTTTTCCATATACTGTGTCAAGGCACAACTCTCCACCCCCATCAAAGAACAAATGAGGGAATATTTTCTGGGAAAATTTGCATCCATCCTTCCAGTAGAGTGCTCCAGGCTTTTAGAATCTGTGTGAACACTGGATGTTTTTTTTCTTGCTTTAATTTGTCACTTGTCTTTGTATTGGAATTTCTATTTTTCTCCCTTTTGTTTTCCACAAAGTGCTCTTGGACTGCCCCTTTTGCATAACTATGCCAAAGAACACTACTGGAGGTCAACAAATGCAGTGGATTTCAAGTTGCTCTTTAAATAAAAGTGAGCATACTCTAGTTTGACTTATAACCCAGAGTGCAGGAGTAGAGAGCCACGAGATATATTACCACAGCAATAACACTCACTGATAAAACAGTTCAAACTAACTGCAAACAGTTTGAGCTTATTTTTTTTTATCCTTTGGGTTAGTGGCCATGGTATAAAGTTTTAATACACTCTGAGGTGCACTGACATGTAACAGACACGGCAGAGGAAAAGAGCTCCACTTCCTCCAATATGATGTTTACTTTCTACATCAGAACACCTCTGACATGCATTGTCTTTTATATAGTTACAGTCTATCTGTCTTTCCATCCACAGACATAATGCACTCCGCTCCACTCTTTAAGCCATACTCTGATACCCTGCAGTACTCTAGCCATTTGGGACGTCACCTCACGGAAACACAATGCAGAAAGACCAGAGAGAGACAGAGAAAGGGAAAAATAGAGCGAGATAGCAAGAAATTGCTGCTGCTGACCTACTGCTTACTCTGGCAGGACGCACACCCACATAAAAACACACGCACACTCACACTCATGCAGCAAAGTTGCAGTACTGTGATCAACCAGCTAACCTGACAGCCTGGTCCCCTCTGTATACGGGTGCTCTGAAATGTCCTGCAACTCTAAGCAATGGTAGTTACTGTTAACTTCAGTGTCCTAATGTATTCATTTGTACTTGGGTATACGTTGTACGTCAACTAAAAAGATCATGAAAAGACTAAAAAGAATAAAATCTACAAATATTTTTCTTTTTTTGCTGGGTAAATACTATTTTTCATTGGATGCTGGTGAAAGGACAAATTCCTTTCTCCACAAGGTGGACATAATCACTCACATGTTGTAAATGAGTTACAAACAGCACACAATTTACCTTGCAAATATCCTAGATTTACTCGATTCATGACATCGCTCGCAGTGAGATTAGAAACATCCTCTACAAGCCAAAAGGGGGAAGACAGAAGAGGCAGAGAAAGAAGGGGGTTAAAAAAAACAAGAAAAACCAAAAGATCAGGCAGGAAGCGAAAGCATTTGCAGTTTCAAAAAGAACTTTTTAAAAGTGTGAGAGCAATGCAAAGAGGCCATGCATAAGTATGTGCACAGAATCACTTCCAGATTATTAATCTGTCCATGTTTTCATCCTGCTGCAGAAATCCTCACTGACATTCATGGTTCTTAGGAAGATCTTTAACTTTAGGGGTTCTTCCTGAAACGTATTTAATTGACAAATTACAACACGTCTGGAGCATGATTCTGCTTTTGTTTGGAGGCGTGAAGCTGGGAGGAGGCAAAAACGAAAGGAAAAAGTGAACTAAAAAGAATGCAGGCAATTGCAATCTGTGATCAAATGCAACTGAGACAAGGTCCGTGCTCCTGCATCCTCATGCATGACGTGTTCACATCCACATGATGGTGTGATCATGACTGTGTAGTGATGTGTATATGTTATGGCACACAGAAGTGGAGTTTGATGAGTGTGAAAGTGATGTGAGAAAACGAGTTTTTCTGAAGGTCGATGGCAATGAGGTGTGATGTTAATGATCTGTACTAACAAGAATCACAGCACAATGTCTTTAGGGGAAATGAGATGAGGTCAAAAAAAATGACTGGAATCCAGATCGGAGGGTTAAATAATTTTCTCAAACACACAGTGGCTTGCACAGCAGAAATAATTTAACTGGTTGAGAAAAATGTCAATGAGTGACGCAAAAGCACCTGGACTCATGAGTCTCTAGTGTACTAGCTTTTATAATTTAAGTTTATGAAAAGATTATACCAGTGTAGATCATGCTGTGCTTTTTTTTTTTTGTTTTTTTTTACATCAGTACATGCAACATTATTAAAGCTAACAGGGACAGTCTATCTGATCTCAATCTAATTAATGTAACACAAAGCAAATAACACTTTGGATGCTGCATTGATATGAATACAGCCTCCTAAGGCACTTTGAGTTGGCCCATCGTTATTATTAATTAGCAGATCAAAACCTAGTAAAATAAACAGGTGGTAACACAGCAATGACAAGAAGTGTTTCAAAACACTTTCTGCAATTTTAGGTACTAATGTATCTTTTAAGGTGGTCACTGGAGCTCATCACATAAGGCAGCACTAGGAGAGGCACTGTGTAAAATTGTCTAACCATCTCTGGCATAAAATCAGTAATATGCTATTCTTAATCCGTGTGAACAAATAACATTACATTATTTGTTTACACAAATAATGCAATGTTTTGTGTAAACAAATAATGCAAATCTTTTGCCTGTGCCAGCCCACAGCCTGTGTGAGTCCATTTTAAAAGTAATTATCCTTTTCTTTGTAGAAATGACTAAGTTTATGGATTTCAAGTCTTTGATTATTTAATATTTTTGGGTGATGGTCTCTATAGTTAGATGTTAGGTTGTGCAAGTAATTGCATTTATAACAAAAGCAAGATTGTGCTGCCTAGTACACCATGTGTTTATATGATTCTCAGATATTAAGGTTAATATGTATATATATATATATATATATATATATATATATGTATTAATTGACAGCACTGCATTGTAGTATTAGGGAATATAGTATATTCTTTACATGGTCTTTATGTTGGTTGTGCATGCAAATTCCTTGTAAACATTAGTTCTGTTACTATAAGTAAGATGGCATTGTGACATATAGTAGAACCACAGTTCCAAAAAGGCTGGAATGTGTGAAATACAAATGAAAACAATGCAATACGTCACAAATCTCATGAACCAGTTTTGTTCACTAAAAACATAGAAAACATACCAAATGTTGAAAGTGAGACATTTTAGTACTTCATGAAAAATACTAGCTCATCTTGAATTTGATGACAGCAACAAATGTCAAAAAAGTTGGGACAAGGGCAACAAAAGGCTGGAAAAGTAAGTGGTACTAAACATAAACAGCTGGAGGAACACAATGCAACTAATTCAGTTAACTGGTAACAGGCTACAAGTTGTGGAACAATTTCAAAATAATGTTCCACAGTGTAAAATTGCAAAGACTTTGAATTTTCCATCATATATAGAACATAAAGAATTTGGAGAAATCTCTGTATACAAGGGACATGGCCAAAAGCAAATACTGGATGCTGGCGATCTCCAAACATCAGTCTACACTGCATTATAAACAGGCAAAATTTCTTCATGGCCAAAAGAAACACTTCCAGAAATCACTGCCTGAACACAGTTGGCTAAGCTATCCACAAATGCAGGTTAAAGCTTTATCATGTATAGAGGAAGCCATATGTGAACATGATTAAAAAATGTCACCATTGGCTTCTCTGGGCCAAAGCTCATTTAAAATGGACTGAGGCAATGTGGAAAACTTTTCAGTGGTCAGAAGAATCAAAATTTAAAATTCTTTCTGATAATCATGGATACCGTGTCCTCTGGACTAAAGAGGAGAAGGACTAGCTTGTTATCACTGCTCAGTTCAAAAGCTTGCATTAGTGCCTATGGTACTGGCAACTTGTATATCTGGAAAGGCACCATTAATGCTGAAAGGTATATCTAGGCTTTAGAGCAACATATGTTCCCCTCCAGAAAACATCTGTTTCAGGGAAGGTATTGCATATTTCAGCAAGACAATGCTAAACTGTGTACTGCAGCTATTACAGAAGCATGGCTTTGCAGTAGAAGAGTCTGGATGCTGGACTGGCCTGCCTGCAGTCCAGACCTTTCCACAACTGAAAACATCGGATGGATCATCAAATGCAAAACACAACAAAGAAGACCCAAGACTGTTGAGCAACTGGAATTGTGTATCAGACAGGAATGGGACAACATTCCTCTCTCAAAGGTCCAGCAGCTGGTCTCATCAGTTCCCAGATGTTTACAGACCTTTGTTAAAAGAAGAGGGGATGCAACACAGTGGTAAACATGGCTCTGTCCCAACTTTTTAGAGATGTGTTGCTGCCATTAATGTTCCCTCTAAGCTGCGTGCTTGCATGCACATTGCATGCATGTGCGCTGCACAGATTTGCTGCGCGCGGAGGATGTGGGAGAGGTGCACGATTGCGCAAGCGTGCAGCTTAGAGCGAACGTTGGCTGCCATCAACTTCAGGATGAGCTATTATTTTTCATGAAATAATAAAATGTCTTACTTTCAACATTTGATATGTTTTCGATGTTTAGTGAATAAAATATTGGTTTATGAGATTTGCAAATCATTGCATTGTTTTTCTTTATATTTTACACAACACCCCAATCTTTTTGGAAATTTGATTACTACACATATAATTGATATTTATTTATGTCCTTCAATCTATTGTGTAGAACCACACATCAAGGGATAAAGTCACTACTGTCTGAAAGAACTATCGGTGCACTGTGTGTGAAGCTGGAAACAAAGATGAATCTACCTTGAGAGCATTTTACTGATTCCCCGCAATGATCACAATATCTGAGCAGTGACAACTGGCCTCGTACTACTATAACATGTAAATTCGAACATGTGTGCACCATCTGCTGTGAAAGTTGCACCCTTGAGCTTCTTAGGCTTCCCTCGCTGAGGTTTAACTCAACCAGTTACAAGATTTCTGCATCTGTGACCTCAAAGAAATGTTTACAGAACTGAGACTCCAATCTGCAACAAACATTATAGTTTTATATTATTATTCATTTTCTGGTACATTATAAGTAAAATGTACAAATTAAGACAAAAAAAAATATAATCATAAATTAAAATAATCATCCAAACCAGCTGAACTGTATTTAATCCTATACAATAAGATATAAATTGTAAAACTGTGTACTGGCCTATGCATTATATTCCAACACAACAGAGCATCATAGTATGCTGATAAATCACAACATCAGCTGTTCCACTCACCATATCCCACGGTGGGGAGGCCCAGATGCTTCATGCGATTCTTGACCAGCTCGGACAGCTCCTGTCGCTCAGAACGACGATATAAGTTGAGTCTCTGCTGTGAAATGCGCTCTGCTCTGCTTGATGGTTTTGTGTTCTTCCTACTCAGTCGCCGTGCCCACTGCATGCTCTTCTTCCTCAGAAGCGGATGCTCTGATTGGTCGCTCGTGGTGGAGTTTCTGTAGCCAGTCTTCTCCTTCAAGGATTCTCCACGCTCACGATGCTCCTCACCCTGCTCCACATTGATGGACACCTGAGACTGGAATAGTAAGGTGGAAATGTGAGGAAGTACTTCTTTTTTCATATTTGTTCACATATATACATATTTTATTTTCCAAAAAATACCAGTAAGGTATTTTTCCAACTTTGCCCACTTTAAACAAAAAGGGGACAGCTGACTGAATAAACAAAATCAAGCCCATTTGGATCTTACCTGTGCGTAACTGTCTTTGCACTGAAATTAAGGACAAACAGACATCCAAACAAAAAGAGATGCAATGAAAGATGAGGGCATTCAGAGCAAACAAATCTGATCTTTGACGCCTCAAAATCAGCACATGGAATCCTAAATATGTTAATAGTATTTGAGGGCTGGTGAGTTTGTCTTTACTTTACCGGCTTTCAAAAATACTTATTTGGAAGCTTTCTTTAATCACATGACATGAATTTCTGTCAACTGGAACATGCCAGTATTCGGAAATTAAGGGTAAATGCGCAGAGTCAAACAAAGGGAAAATAGGAAACAGAAGCTGATAGACTGCAAAGCAAGAATAAGCAAGAATATCAGAGAGAAAAGAGAAGGAATAAAAAAATACAATAAAGGAGGGCATGATTAATGGAAGGTTGCTAAAGCCAAACCAGAAGCCAAAGCTGACACAAGTTCAGGATTCAGATACTGAATATCTGATCAAACTGAATTTACCTCTGAGGTTGAGAACATGTGTGACTCAGTGCGGTAGATCCCGATGGGGATCTCAGCGCTGGAGGAACAAAGTTTCTGGAAGAGTCTGCCATAGGTCCTGATCCACAGGTCCTCCTCTGTGATCTTCATCTGAAGTGCGAGAATAACGATAAAATCACTGCACATCACACACTCATTTACTGAAATGTACAAATCACTTGCTCAGTCATAGAAGCATTCCCACATACAGCGCACAGGTAGCCAGAACCAGGTGTGGTGTCCAGTCCAAGAAGAAGTCTTATGATGGCAATCATGTAATCCTTGACAAATGACTGTGAAAACAGAGAAAATGAAAAACGGGCCCCAACACTAACAGCTTGAGCAGTAATTCTGGGTTGTACGTATACATCTATACACTTCCAAAAATTACTGGGGATATCAATGATATTTGACTACTGTTCTTTTCAGGCAAGGAATTGCTTTGTGCAAGTTCCCTTTCCTATATTGTGACTTTACCCAATTAGTCCTGAGGGGGATTTTTCCTTTATACCACATGCAATACAGCAGATCATTCTTTCCTATGCATTACATTCATTCATATTTAATGGTGCAAATGCTTTTTCTTTTCAATTCATTTAGAAATTAACTACTTCAAAAAAAGGTCTACTTTTGATATTAAACCCAACCTTATTAAGAAATACCGATGTAACAGCTAATACTTTATTAGACAGACCTTTCAGACTAAGGAACTTGTGCAATTCTAAGATGGATGAAATGTCTGACAGACAGCTCTGTATTTATCTCAGATTCTTTAATAATGAACTAAAGTTCACCCCCAAAACTCTGTTATCTCACCTGGTAGAGCAGTGTATCCAGCATGCTGATACTGAACACTCTGCCTGCAGCGAACGGCAGCCTGAACATGAAGGCCAGGTTGGAGCCCTTATCACGCTCTATCTGAAAATGAAAAAGTTGCACAAACAGATTAGTAAAAAAAGGAAAAAATAACTCACATCTTCCTGTTAACTTATTGATCTTCTACTCTTTTTCTCTCCAAGAAGAAAAGATCCACTGCTTTTCACTTCTACAAACTTACAAGCCAAAAGGTTAAGGCTGCGGATCAGAGAATTTCAGGAAGGAGAAAGCAGTTTTTTTCAAGAATCAGAATGAACACATTAATGAAAAGCTTTATCTGTTAATGCTTGGAAAAATAGAACAAAAAAATTACATAAATGCACATGAAAGGACTCAAGTGTGTCCAAAATGAATAGCCACTTATTTGATTTAGTAGAACGTGAAGGAGCTTTGTACCTACACATTCATCAGCCACTTTATTAGGTACAACTGCTTGTCTTTTGCCTTCAGAACTAGATCGTTCTTTGTGATATAGATTCAACAATGTGTTGGAAACATTCCTCTGATATTTTCTTCCATATTGACATGATAGTGTCAAATTTTTCATCTGCCCATCCATAATGCAAATCTCCCATTCCACCATATTCCAGAGGTGCTCTGTGGGATTGCGCTTTGGTGACTATGGAGGCTATTAGTGTACAAAGAACTCATTGTCATGTTTGAGTTGATTTGAGTTTTGTGGGACATTATCCTGCTGAAAGCAGCCATCAGAAGATGGGTATAGTGGAGTCATAAAGGGATGGATATGGTCAGCTCAGGTAGGCTTTTGTGTTTAAACAATGCTCATTTTGTACTAATGGACCTAAAAGTGTGCCAAGAAATTATCCACATACCAGTACACCACCACCAACAGCCTGAACGTGTCAGTTATGAGTGTGTGTGAAGAGTGTGGACCCAAATGGAGGACTCCAGGAGGCAAGATGAGCAAAACTTAAAGAGGGCTTTTTTTTAGCCAGAAGATCATTAGATTAATAAAGTCCATAAGCTTAAACACCAAGCATGAAAACAACAGGGAACAGGAAGAAGAAGAGGAACACACACACACACACACACACACACACACGCACTCAAGGGCAGGGTGTAAAATTGAGCATAACGCACAAGACATGACTAGTTACCAATGTAAAACAGGAAGTGAGAACACGGCAGAGAACAAAGATAGACTGAACTTGACAGAGGACAAGAACACAGCAGAATTTCACAGAGGAATATGCAGAGAAGAAATAATAAAATAAACATTGGCAGGGGCTAGGACTGTGGTAGAGGAGACTTAAAGAGAGAACTAAAAGCCTAACTATATTCTAGAGGCAAGAACTGAGGCTTACACACAAACTGAGAATACCATAAACTGAGCATAAGACCTCCAAACCATGAGTAAACCTCAAAAGACATATAAAACCAGAACACAAAACCCAGGACCATGATACAAGGCAGGATGGATCCATGCTTTCTTGATGTCTACACCAGATTCTGACTTTACCAACCAAGTGCCGCAGCAAAAATTGACTCATCAGACCAGGCCACAATTTTCATCTATTATCTGAGTTTGGTGAGCCCCTGTGAACTTTGGCCGGGTTTCAGTTCTTAACTGACAGGAGTGGCACAAGGTGTGGTCTTTTTCTGGTAAAGCTCATCTGCTTCAAGGTTCAATGTGTTGTGCATCCAGAGATGCTCTTCTGCATACCTTGGCTATAGTAAGTGGTTATTTGAGTCATTGTTGCCTTGCTATCGAGCAGTCTGGCCATTCTGCTCTGACCTTGGGCTTCAAGAAGGCATTTTGCTCCTGGAGAGCAGCTCTTTTCCAGACCATTCTCTGTAAGCCATGCCATGTTTAAAGTCGCTTAAATCACCTTTCTTACCCATTCTGATTTGAACTTTAGCAGGTCGTCTTGACTATTTCTACATGCCTGAATCTACTGAGTTGCTGCCATGCGATTGGCTGATTAAATATTTGCATTAAGGAGCAAGTGAACAAGTGTACCAATAAAGTTACTAGTGAGTGTATATTAAAAGATACATTTCTATCCCTTCCTTGTGAAGCCAGAAGAGTTTTAATTTACAGTGGCAAGAAAAAAAAAATGTTTGTTTATTACTGCTTAGGCAGAGCATGTGTAATTTTTTGACCTGTTTCTTAGTGCAACTTAAAACTAAGGCAAAACAAGCTAAGCAACAGGTAAAAACAAAACAAATTTGAATGGTTATAGACTGGCAGCTATAAGGTACAACCTAAGGTGCTTATTCTTTCATATTTTTCTGTGATTGTGTTGCTCACAGAAAACAGAACACAATTTAAGTCAAAGATACTTAACCTGTCCTGAACCACTCACCTTCTCCAGTTTGGAGAGTGCGAGTGAGTAGCAGTCCTTGGCTCTGAACTGCATGAACCTCATGTTGGATGGATGTGTGAGCTCAGTGATGATGCTGAGACTGGGGAACAACCTGAGCGAGTGGGAAATAAAGTGAGAGGGATGTCACTGGAAAGATAAAATACTTTGCGCTGAGAGAGAAAGACACAGTGTGGCAGTGATAAATGCTTTTAATTTTAGTCACTAAATAAATGAGCAGTTTCAGAGCTTTGACAGCTGTAGTTTGTCTCAGAGATGAACTCCACCTTTCTGAAACCCTTACCTCTTCAAAAAAACTTTGCATTTACTTTTTGGCTTTGTGGTGAGAATGGACTAGGACATTAAGGAAAACTGCTACAAATTTGATCCAAAGCTTGAATCTCCAGCTTATACAAAACCACTTACTGATAAGGGTGTACTCACACAATATACGGTCTGTACCACACCTGGGCGCGTCTGACCCCAAAAGTCCGGTTCGTGATACGAAGTGTGATTGCTGCTGGATTTGGGCATGGTACACATGTTGTGTGATTGCTATCTCTGCTATCTACTCCTCAGATTGAAAACTCAAATGCTTCCTCAACAACAAATGCCTCTAAAAATTGACTGCTTCCCTAAATAAACCAGACCATCGAAGTCGTGGGGACAACTGTGCTCAGGGATGGCGCAAAGCAATTGTGCCTTTTGTGAGTATACTCTTAAGTTCTGCTCAGCAAAACATTTTCTTCATTACCTGAACATAGTCTGGACATTGACGATGGTCTTGGCGTCTGCCATGTAGTCTTCCTCAGCACTCATGGTGCTCTCCTTATCCACAACCACCAAGTTGTCTGCATAAATGATTCCACACTGAAGCAGGTTGTCCAACCTAGTCCAATCAGAAAACAACAGTGTAAATTACATTATGATATGTTAGAAAACATAAAAAAAGTGAACATTTATGAAATGTAGTTTTTTTAATCAAAAGCTGCATTATCTAAGTAAATGAAGTGTTTACTAAGCAGAGATTTCTGCATGGCTAAATTACAAAGAGCTGCACAGCAAAAACAAGTTTTAGGAAGAAGTTAGTTGTCACTAAACTTATTTATTTTTTGTCAAGATTGACAAGTCAGGTTTAAGAAAGAACTTCAAAAGCATATACACCACAGTTGCATTTTTTTCCTTTTGTTCTACACTTTTTCTTCAACTAGTCATTTTCCATGAAAAGAGTTGCACATCCAGAGAACTGACAGTTTTGTTTACTATAATGCTGTCCTCTTAAAACAATTACTTTTGGCCGTGATGTGTAAATGATATTCCTTAAGTGACTTCCTCTTTATATTGGTAATTTCTTTTTGTTTGCACAGCAGCCATTTTTGCTGGCAGGCAAATTACACACTAGTGAAGTCTTTAAATCACTAGGTTCAAACTAGCTACCAGATACTTTCACTGCTTCAATCCAACACCGCCTGTGCATTTATAGCCTTTTAAATTCCCCTACAATGAGACTTTTTGTTATTTTTTTACCACGTTTAAACATGGCCAGAAAACATCGCTCCGTTCTTCTTTAAAGCAACATTTGCTTTAAAGAAACAAATATCTATTGCAAAGTGCTACATCTGAAGAAGCTGCTGAAATGTGATCAAAACATAAAATATCTGTAAAATCTGAATTATATCAACAGTTGCTGTTTTTAATAATTCAACCATCTGTCTGGATGACTAGTTGTATTGCAGATGTACTTCTACTGGCAGGATTAAAAATTATTACATACATTAAGCTGGGTAATCAAATGAGTGTGTTTTCTTTTATAAAATAAGCACTTACTTATCAATTGTGCCAGCCATGAAGTAAACCATTGGAAAGCAGCAAATGGCCTCTAAGAAGTGGTTGTCTGGCCTGCAGGAAACAGGAAACATGAATTGAGCATCCCACACTAATTATCTTTGTAAACCCCAGTGACAGATTACAACACTGTACAAGTAATTTCCTGAAATTTGCTTGTTGATGAGGGCAGGGAACACTAATTTGAATTTATTTTGAATCAAGAGAGAAATAAATAGTACAGCGCAGTTGCAGGAATTACAAAAACTGTCAAATCTTTAAAGTCCTGAGGGGGTCACTTAGCTAGAGCTTTCTAGCTCTGTGCTTTTGTAGCTTAACACACACATTCACACACACACACACACATATATAAATATTCTTTTCCTAAAGTTAGCATGTATCCTTAAAGCTAAAAATCCCATTTCTCAAGTTGGGATATTTTCCAAAATGCAATAAAAACAAAAATCTGTGATACAGTAATTCACGTGAACCATTGACAAAAGTACAAAAGAAAAATTTTCACTAGTTTTACTGACCAATTTAATTATATTATATTATAATTATATTAGAATTTGCAACACATTCAAAAGTTTGGACAGTTTAAAAAAGACTGAAAAGTGCACAGAATTTTCACGCAAAGAATCCACATTAAGCAGGCTAATTGGTTGAAGGTGAAATATCATTATCAGGTATAAAAGTAGCATCCATCAAAGGCTCAGTCTTTGCAAGAAAGAATGAGTCATGGCTTGCCCCTTTGTGTCAAAATTCATGAGAGAATTGTTAGGCATTTCAAAAGGAATATTTCTCAGTCCAAGAGTGCAGAAAGTTTAGGTCATTAAATGTTTACAACATGTAAGAAGAAAAAATTCAGAGAATTTAGAGACATCTGAGTGCATACAGTGCAAGGTCGGAACCCACTGTTAAATGTTGTCTAAGAAACCATCGTGCTATTGTCACAAACATGGCCGCCTGGGCTCGGGAATAGTTCAGAAAAATACAGTCACAACACAATCCATCGCTGCATCCGGAAATGCAACTTGAAACCATATTACGCAATGAAGAAATCATACATCAACCCTATGCCGAAATGCTGCACAGTAATCTGGGCCTGAGTTTATCTTAGATGGACCGAACGACCGTGCGGTGGTCAGATGAGTCCACGTTTCAACTTGTTTTCAGAAATAAATGGATGCCAAGTTCTCAGTGCCAGAGATGAAAATGACCATCCAGATTGTTATCAGTGAAAAGTGCAAAAGCCAGCATCTGTCATAGTATAGGGGCCAATCAGTGCCTACGACATGGTTGAGTTGCATGCACGTAGAGGTACTATTCACTCTGAGGTGTTTATTAGGAATTCAGAGAGACATATGCTGTTATCAAGACAATGTCTCTCCCTGGGACGTCCATGCTTATTTCAGCAGGACAATGCCAGACCACATTCTGCAGAGGCTACAACAGCTTTCTAGAGTGTGTGTGTGTTTTTACTAGTTTGCTGTGAGTTCAGATCTGCCTTGCATCGAAAATGTTTGGAGAATCATGAAAAGGAGAATCAGACAATGAACGATGGACTCCTGAACAGGTGAAACAAGAACAGACAAAATTTTCAAAACTACAACAATTGGTATCCTGAATTCTAAAATTATATACAGTAAAAGTGTAATTGAAAAGAAAGATGAGGTAACACAACAGTAAACATGCCTGTGACCCAACTTTTGTTGAGTGCGTTGCTGCCATCAAATTCTAAATATGTGTATATTTACAAAACATAGTCAAATGGTCATAGTCAGTGAAACTGTTGAAAACCTTGTCTTTGTACTTTTGCCAGTTAAATAAAAGTTCACATGCAATAACATATCACAGATGTTAGTTTTTATTGCATTTTGGAAATCCCAACTTTTCTGGAAATGGAGCTTGTATAACAAACAAGTCAAACAGAAATATTCTATTATATTTATTCAGCCCAAAGTACCACACTATTTGTATCAATGCCAATCTCTCAAAATGATAAAACAATGAATTCATACATAAGTACATGTTTAAACACTTTTATCAGCACTGTGCAGTAACACTAACATCCATGGGGTAAAGGGAGATCCTCATAAGAGCCATCTTTATTAGTTGTGATACTATAAACATTAATTATCAAAAGGCGTTTAAAATACTCTTAAATTCTTGTGATAATGAAAATGTCAGCAATTTTTGTATCATCAGAATAAGTAAAAACAGACAAACACAGGTTTGGATTTGAGGCTGAAAAGTCTTACGGATAGTCAAGTAGCAGCACTATGGGGTTGAGTTCCTTTCTGGGGCGATAATAAGCCCGCAGAGGGACGATGAAGTTGTAGAGACCGTTTCCGGCTGTCTCAGCAGACACTATAATCAGCTTATTCTTGAAGCCGTATGCTTTGGCATCCTCAAAGCTGTTATGTGTGCAGCCCTGAATGAAGACAGATAATTCGACAGAAAGTCAGTCCAGGTTTAAAATTATTGTGCTCTTAGGACACACACCACAAAGCACTTAAAAGAGATGGTGAAAGATGTAAATGAATGTAGAGTTTGTGCAATTGTTTCAGCGGTTAAGTCTAACCTTGTCAAGACGAAGGCAGCAGAAAGGAGCTTTCTGTGGTAGGAGGTGGCAGAGAGTTGGAGAGCTGCCGATGTAGGGCGAGTTGGGGGGATAGCCCTTTACAAAACTTATGGAAATGAAGCAAGAAATTAACAAAATGCAATGAAACACTTTAATAACTGGCTTCTAAACCCAGACTGAAGGCAAACAGACAGGCAGCTGTTAACTGTTATGTATGTTCTGATATTAAGTAATTTTGACTATTATTTAGCTTGTTGTTGTGTGACATCTACTGTCTATAAGCTTCACTGACCACCTCTTCCTTCTATTCATCAGTACGTCAGAATATAAATTATGAGCATGAATTACTGTCAGTATAACAATGTTTGTGCTTTTCAGTTCATTATTAGATTTTCTGCTGCTTTGCCATAGTTACTATGCCCGAGGGACTAATTCCATTACGAAGTTTGTTTATTTTTAATCATGTCTTGATTCGCAACAAAGTGTGTCCGTTTGGTTCTGTGTTCCTTGATTTGTAATATGTCTGCTGCAATTACCCTAACCAGTTTGATGCCCTCTTGTTTGCCAATAAAAGAGATTCCAGCTGATGGTGGATGTATAAACACTGATCACCACATGATGGCAATGTGGGACCTTGAGTTTAACAGAGCTGCTGCAGTTTCTTTATGAGCAGTGCTTCTGACAGCCCTTAAAGAAGAAAAACTACTCAAGCATCAAGAGGTGCAGTAATAGAGGCTCACAGGTCAGACGGACCATGTTAGGTCCAACTTTATGAAACTCACTGATGTCTTGGGCTAACGGCTGTTGTTTTCATAGGTTGAGGCATAACCACCAAATCTATCCTAAACTTATCTCAGTCTTAAGAACCCACATAAAGGGAGACAAAAACAACATTGGCCTTGGCCTTCCGCTGACTTCCTAAACCCCTTATACAGTGACTTTACGTCTGGCTAACTGATAAATGAGTGTTAAGAGGAGCACTCACTGGAGGCATACCATACATAAGCCTCACTTGAGACAAAGTGCTGACCTCCCTGTCATGACATACACATTCATCACTATCTCTTAGCACCTAACATCATCATGACACACCGATTACATGCCTATTTCAAACCCATCCATCTCTCATCCTACAACAGCTGAGACACAAAGAAGAGCAGAAGGTCAATCAAGTACAGATTAAAGGACACTAGAGGGACATTTTTAGCTTTTTAACACTATGAAACCACTTACTCTGACCCTACGGAGCCTTCCTCATCAGATTGGTTGGTCTCATCCTCTGACTGGTCACTAAGGAGGTCACAGGGCAAGATGGAGGAGGAGTCAGCGATTTCTAGGACAGGGGCGATGCTCGGCCTGCGGCTTCCAGCGCCATTCTCTGTTGGCAGGGTAAGTTTGCCGCTTTCCTCGGGAGGATCAGGATGCTGGAGATCAATGGCTACGGTGCCTGAAAATCATGTTGGGTTATATTATGAAAACTGTAAGGCTAAATAGAAATAGCATTTTAATATAGTCTATATTCAGATTTTTTTTTTAGTCCACAACTTCCTTATAATCTTTCTGAGTCTCTGCTGCCTGCCCTTGAGGAGAAAATGTCTTGCTTTCTGAAGCACAAAGCTCTTGCTCTACCATGAATGGCAAGCAATGCAAACAGGAGTGACTTTGTCAATAAATACATCCCTAACACACTTTACATAGCTGTTTGTAATATGACATGCATCATGTTACAAATATGCACATTGCATAGATCAGGTATATCAAGCACAGCCATGTTTCCAAAAAAATGTAGGGAGCTGTTTAAAAGGTGTTTAAAGCAGAACACAGTTATTGGCATTATTGCTTAAAGCCTATGTGCATTTAAAAATAGACTGTCATTTTATTAGGTACACCTGTTCAACTCCTCACTAAAGCAGATATTAAGTCAGCCAATTACATGGCAGCAACTTAATGCATTTAGGCATGTAGACATGGTCAAGCCAACCTGCTAAAGTTAAAACTGAGCATCAGAATGGGGAAAAAGGGTGATTTCAAAGACTGCTGATCTGCTGGGATTTTCCAGTACAACCATCTCTAGGATGCACAGAGAATGGTCCAGAAAAGAGAAAAGATCCATTGAGCAGCAATTCTCTGGGTGAAAATGCCAGACTTCTTTGAGATGATAGGAAGGCAACATTAACTCATATCATCACTTGTTACAACCAGATTATCCAAAAGAGCCTCTCTGAGTGCATACTGAATATAACACCAAACCCTGAAGTAGATGGGCTAAAGCAGCAAAAGACCACAGCAGGTCCACTTCTGTCAGCTAAGAACAGGAAACTGAAGCTAAAGTTCACACAGGCTCACCAATAGAAACTTGGAAAAACAGTGTCTGTCTGATGAGTCTCAATTTCTGCTGCAACATTTGAATGGTAGGGTCAGAATCTGGTGCCAGCAACATGAAAGCATGGATTTGTCCAGCCTTGTATAAAGCTGGTGTTCGGTTTAGGCTGGTGGTGATGATGTCGGGATATATACTTGGCACACTTTGGGCCCCTCAGTACCTGAGTATTGTTGCTGACTATGTCCACCCCTTTACGACCACAGTCTACCAACCTTCTGGTGGCTGCTTCCAGGAGGATAATGCATCATGTCACAAAGCTCAAAAAAGCTTTTCTGAACATGACAAAGGCTCCAATGCACTCAAATGGCCTCGGCAGTCACCAGATCTCAATCCAACAGAGCACCTTTGGGATGTGGTGAAATGGTGGATTTGCATTATGGATGTGGAGTTGACAAATCTGCAGTAACTGTATGATGTCATGTCAATCTATCATGTCAATATGGACCAAAATCTCTGAGGAACATTTCCAGCACCTTGTTGAATCCATGCCATGAAAAGGCAAAAGAGGGTCCAACTCGTTACTAGCAAGGTGTACCTAATAACCTGCCTAGTGAGTGTATAAAAAACAATGAATGATTAAACTGAAAATTAAAAAATCTAAATCTAAATAAATATATAAATAATATTTGCAGTCAGCTTTTATTTAACTATCACACAAACTTATTTAAAAAAATGGAGTTGTACAAAATATATGCACAATATCAAACACATGATATATGTACAGTACATATATCAATATTTCCTTTAAAACGTTTTACGTGCAAGTTATTATTGTGCATTATTCTGTAAATGACAAACAAATAAAATGTGAGAATTATAGGAAATTGCTGCATCATGCGCAAACTTACCAAATGAAGTGGCCTGATCAACTTTCACAGGTAAAAAAGAAAAGCACAACACAATAATGTCAGCCAACAACATAATTAAAAAAAAAACATGTAGAAAACTATCATGCTTAACAATCATTAAAAGCACACAGCATCAGCAAGGCAGCCACCATTCAGCATTCAGAAAGGCCCAGTGCAAAAGCATTTTAGAGTAAACCATAAACAAAGCATCCATTTTCTTTTCTTCCCTGGAAACCCTTTCAGCCATCACAGAATGAGCCTGGTACTCACATGAACATAACCTTCTATCTTTCTTTTCTCCTTTCTTTACCAGCTGCACTTTTTGTAAGCATCTTTATTTTGTCCTGCCTTTCAGTCTTACCCATGCTGGCGATGATGCTGTGTACAGGCAACCTTGAGGGGGCGTCATAGAGTCCAGAAACAGTCAGGCCCTTGTGCTTTTCCTCTTGCTTGAAGATGAAAGCAGAGTTCTCCTCCTTGGTGATGTTGATGTAGTAGCAGGTGTCTGTGGCAGCCATGATGTGGCGAGGTCCAGGGTTGAGAAGGATGCTTTTGTTGTCCTCTCTTTTAACACCGATCAAACACACGCCATATCTGTGAGGTTGTTCAAAATAGCACAAACATGTTTTTCTGCTCCCAGAGATATTAACGTTCAATCTAATACAATAAACTCTTACTTATTCTGAGTTAGAGGAAAATCTACTAACTTCTTGTGGGCATGGAAGGAAGCATAGGTGAAGCTCTTTCCATCATACTCCCCAAAAAACTTGCTGTCACACAAGCGGATGTGGTAGACCTCGTTTCCAGAACAGCGCCCATATGTCCTCTGCCACTGCTCTGGTGATGACTGCCCCTCCCTGAACAAGTACAGAATAATTGAAAATTTTGAAATCTTCAAAATTTTTTATTTTTTTCTGCCCCATAGTTTATACAATACTTTAGGCAGTTTTAAAACATATTACATTACAGAGAGTGAGCCTGGTACTCACACAAACATAACCTTTAACGTTGTGAGTTTAACGTCACAAATAAATTTTTGTGACGTTAACTATGACTCAGAACCAATTTTAATGTAAATGAAGAAGAGAACCTTTAAATCAAATTTCACTTCATTTTCCTCTCAGCACATCTAATTTCCCCACAGACTGATAAATCGAACCTTCCATGACCTTTCCTGACCCTGTGCTCCCCAGCCTCCTCAATTCTGGTCACAGACAATACTGATAATAACACAAAAGGCTTTAAGGCCATTGTATTAAGATAGATTGTGTACATCATAATTATATTTAAAACAGGCACAAATTCAATCTTCTGTCATCGTGTCAAAGCAACAAGCCAGGGCAAGGTTCCATAATGGAAATGAAAATGAATGTGTTGTGTCTCTGCTGTGGATTGCACAGAATGTGAAAAAACACAGCCAGATTTATAGCCTGACGAGAAAAAAAGCGTAATGTTCACTCACTTGACGGTGGCAAGTTTGGGCAGTGGTGACAGTACAGTAGTCAGATTGTACCAAGTACAGTCTGTTAACTGTAAACTCCTTTTCTAAAATTATTCATAAATAAGGACTGAATCTCCACACATGAATAATGACACAAAAAATATTAAATATTCACAAATGATATCAAAGGCAATTCAGAGCGCATTCACTTGACAGAAACATTTTCTGCAGTTAACAACATAGTTCAGATGACATTAAATGGAAGCCGCGGCAGCCTTTTTCATTTGTTTTCTTAAGTGTGACATGTTACCAATAACGCATACAGTCATGTAAAAAAGAAAGTTTTCAGAGAGAACTTTGTGCAGTCCTGTAAAGAACTAAGTTCACCCTTACTGCTTTCACAGGAATTAAGAGGATAAAGCCTCAATCTCATATATGCAAACGTGATTAGAAGCCAGCATGACATGAAATTTATTCCAGTGGACTGTGGAGCATAGTTTTTATGAAACAGAAAATAAATGGTTATGATGGGTTTATGATTTCTTGCAAATCATTACAGAATGTTTACAAGAAATATACAAAATGTGATGTTTTGTTTTTGAAACAGAAGGAAAATGTTACAAATTCACATGACATGTCAGGAGCTACACAGGGCAAGGTGTCATACCTGCCTCGCAACTGCTTCATGAACATTCATAACACTTTATAGAAGAAAAAACATGCCCAATTGTGACTGCAAAAGATTAAAATGCCTTTACGAAATTTAAGATGGGATTAAAACAATCTGTGACACTGTTACAACATGTTTACAAAATAGTAATCCTTTGTTAAAGTTTTGAATGTTATGTCATGGAAGTTGGAGTGCTAAGCTGAGAAGTTTACAAAGTACTTAGGCATATTTGGGATTTAATATGAACTGAATTTGCATTGATTTGTAATCACATTTGCATATGTGAGATCAGAATCAGAATAATCAAAATTAGAATCTGAATGCTTAATTAATCCCAGGGGGGGAAAATGATCGGGCCATAAGTAGCAGCCATGTGCTTCTAATCAAATACACTTGACTAATTTACCATCAGAAAGCATAACCAACTCTATAAAAGCAGAAGTTTTGATAGTTTGCTGATCTAGAACATTCAGGTATATGTTAACACAATGCCACAATCTTCCAAGGAGCAAATTCACCCCAAGATCACAAAAACAAACACAGCATATCAGCACAAACTCCTCATACCAACTGTCAAATATGGCTGTGGAGGACTTGTTTTTCAGCCACAGGACCACATGACCTGGGTACCTTGCAGTCACTGAGTTGACCACGAGCTCCTCCATGTAACCTACTCCAAGGATTCTAGAGTTAGATGTGAGGCCATCTGTCTAAAGTCTGTCTAAAGTTTGACTGAAATTGGGTCATGCAACAGGACAATATTTCCAAGCACAGCAACAAATCTACAGCAAAATGGCTGAAACAAGGAATCAACGTGTTGCAATGGCCCACTCAAAATATAGACGTCAACCTGAACAAAATGACAGGACCTCAAGAGAGCTGTGCATAAATAAATGCCTGCAAATGCAATAAATTGAAGCAGCGTTGTAAGGAGGAGTGGGCCAAAATTCCTCCAAAGTGATGTGAGAGACTGATACAGTCACACAGATAACCATTATTTCAAGTTCTTGCTACTAAAGGTGGTTTCACAAGCTACTGAATCATGTGGTGTACTTTTACAGACATGTTCTGTAAAAACTTTTTTTTTTTCAGATGGTTGTATACAATAAACACATTTAACTGACACCTAAAGCACTGTTGTTATAACTGAGTTCCTTCTTTTCTCGTTACAAATATGCTCAAAAAAACTTAATTATATAAAGATTTTATTAAAAACTTTGCTGTTTTATTAAATATTAACCTGGAGGTAATAAGTAATACATAAATACTCACTGTCCCCTGGAGGTGTGAACCAAGAGAGTGACTAATGTGGATGTGGCTGGACACACACAATTGAGTGCCAACATAGCATACTTGAACTCCTCTTCACATACTACGTGATCTGAACAAACAAAAATATTTGCAACCATTTTTTAGATTAAGAAAAAACAGTCCATATTTCAGTTTTTATGAAGGTATTACATTTTTTCACACTCACCTGCAAACTTAACATGAAATTTATTTTCTGGTTTGAGAATCTGTACGTAGAGAGGGCAATTTGGAGCAAAGTCCTTTGCAGCCCAAGCCCTCAAAATAGTCTGGTGATCCTGCAGGAATCGAAAAAAGTTACAATTTACTTGTTCAATGACTTTCTGACTTTTGTAAATGCAATATGAATTTTTTGTACCTTGAATTTTGCATCAGATATAGAATCTAAGAATCACCTGAATATCTCTAACTCTCTTGGCTTATATAAAAGGAAGTCGAATGTGAAGGGAAACTGTTGATTTTTTTAATCATGAGAGAGTTTATATTTGAAGTTTATGACTGCTTTGACAAATTTTGTTTATGTGACTCACAGCAGCAGTTCGGTCAACTTCATTCCTGCTGCTTAGGATGAAGCAGGCCTCAGCATCATCCATCCTGAGGAATTGGAAAAGACACATTAACAAAAAGAGAAAGGCAGGGCAGAGGTACTTCAATCAGACGCAAAACACTTCTCTTAAAAAGATCAATTTTTTAAAGAAAAGCAATCCATGGATGAGTGCTAACATCCCATGACAAAGGCTAAAAAGTTTAACTGCAAAATTCTCATGTAAAAACACAGCTAGAAATTGACATTAAACTGCAGTGGCAGCAGCGCAGGAGCTGCAAAGATTAATCATTTGTACACAAACAAATCTTAGCATGATAATTACCTGACTGTAAGATCATATGTCAGTGCATCAAAACTGTCATACAGAAGCATCTCATCACCTGCACAACTGCACATTAAAGAGTGACTCTTGGAGGAAGAGAAGTGGAATTTTTGGACAAATTTAAGACTGACTGAGAGAAGTGGCTGCAATGATGTGGTCACATGTAACATGATCACATGCACCACATTATCACATAAGCATGAATATAAGGCTGCAACACAACATCAGCAACTGGGCTACGAATGGCATACTGGTGGAGTAATATATTCTGTTGACACACACAAAACCGACAGGTCACAATTTCTTTTGCTGCTTATGTGCAGAATGTGCTCTCTGAAGTGAGAAGATGATCAATGTAGAGTGAAATCGCATTACAGTGATGTGAAAGCAGAGGCCGGCCAATTTGACTTCTAAGTAACAGCAATTCCATCGCTTTGCATTGCCAGTTGAGGGGATACAATTTCTACCAGGTCATTTAGCTGAGATTCTTCTCAAGAAAATAAAACGTATAAAACAGAATAAACTCAGCTAGACCGTAACCTGAACCTTGCTGGGAAATATCATGCACAATCCATGTTTTTAAGTGTAAAAATGTGAGGCTCCACGCCATGCTTTCACTCACTTGGCCCTCATCAGGTCCTGGTCTTTCAGAGCGGATCCTTGCAGATAGATAACCCTCTGGGACCACAGAGGGATCTGGAGGATACGACGAACCTGAATGTCTATCTCTGTTGGGCACAGGATCACCACGTAATAGTCCTGCAAGAGAAAAAAACAAAAAAATCATTATTCAATATCCCTAAGCTTGTTTTTAAGTTTTATTTTTCTGTCAACGTTAAATATTTATAACAAAACAAGCAACACACAGATTACATTTTGGTTAAGACCAGACCACCTCAAACAAGTGAGAAAAGGTCAGACTACACAGACTACAAAAATTACTCCTGTGATGTTTTATATTACGTTTATAATTAGCTTGAAATGTTACTTTTTGTAACTGGAATGATATGGTAATGATGGTAACTTCTTTTCATCTGCTTATTTTGTAATTATTCAGACACACACACACACACACACACAATCAGTGTGATTCTATAAAAAAGCAATTGGTGCCTTTGATCTGACCCATTAAGAATTAGAATACTTTTGTGCAATAATTTCAGTATATCTAATGAGGCCTTGCAAATTTTACCTTCATACTATTAATATTTTCTGAGTTACAAGTCCTTGTAGTACATAGGGCACTTTTTAAATTTGTGTTATTTTCCCCAGCACTTTAAACACTCATAACATCATCTGTGAAGAAGTGCAGGAGAAGGCCATATGAAATTTGTATGGCTGACGAACATATTTAGGCTCTGTTTACCACAAAGTTGTAGCAGCTCATCCTGTCACATACCATCACAGTTCACAGGTTAATGTAATGTGTGAAGAACAGAAAAGAACTTGATAATTTTTTCTTTTTATCGGTTGGCTGTATTGCACAAAAGAGAGAATTAAAATCCAGTGAGAAGACAAGGAAGCTCAGACATAGTCATACTCAGAGCAACAGCCTTACCTCATAACCTAGCTGAAGACATTATTATGCCATAAATAAACCTAACGATAGCACATACATAGAGAGATGGCAGAGAGGCACATGCAAACACTTATTTTATGAACATTACAATCCAGAACAATGCTCTTAGGAGCAGCGATTCTTGTAAAAATGGAAAAGTGCCCGTAAAATGACAACTATGACCTTGAGCTTGAGTATAATTTGAGCGAAAACCCATTAGGTGATCACTGTGTGCAAGTTTCACTAAAATCTGACCAATACTCTGACCAACATCAGAGAAGAGGCAGTTCCTGTGAATTGTGGACAGATGATGGATGCCTAGACATGAGATTAGCTCATTGGTTGTTTGGCCAGATGGGTTAAAAAGCACAGTTTAGCACAATCTTATTCTCTCATCAGTTTCAGAGCATAAAAAACTACAAAGCTTAAAATTTCGACCCATCCCTATCATTTCCACAATGTGAAACTCAGAAAAATGTTCACAGAATGAAGGTGAAATCTTGCATGGTCTCAATAAATATGTAAATTGCTGATTCTAAGGTGGGTGGGTTAAAACCTTTTTCAGAATTGGTTTATTTTATATGGAATAACCCACCTATACTATTTATAATGCAGCTAACTACACAAGAGTTCTTAGAAGAATAAACAGAATGTGTCCCGAGCTACAGTACTGCAAAGCTAGAATTGTTTAGTTGAGATAATAAAACATAACAAAACATCCTATATGGCCTTTTCACTGTACCTGTAATCTGGGATGAGCATAGAACTCATTGAGGAAATCCATCAGCAGGTCTATCTTCAGCGAGCTGACACATAACACCACATGCTTCTCTGTCTGTGCCCGATGCCGGCTGTAGTTCCCCCCCAGCTTCTGGCTCTCCATCCACAGGTACGCTAGTTCTTCAAACTGACACAATGACAACAAAACTGGAGTGATATCAAAAGCAACAAGAATGAAATAAATAATGAAAGAGAGATTGATTTGCTCTCTGCACAGAGCTGGAGTGAAAACTGCTGATGGAGTAGTTTGCCAGTAGCAGGAGTTCATCTTTATTTCTCACTTAATTTGCTCTGCAGGGAAATAAACTTTTCATGACATCTGAAGGGTTGTTTGTGATCTTTAAATATAAATAACATAGTATATAGATGGACTAATGAGGCAGCAAGTGTGAGCCAGCATAATTTAGCCAGAATTTTGATTGACACTTGCAAACTTCTTCTGCAGCCAAAAATGTCAGAGAAGCAAAGTAACAAATTTAATTTTTACTTGCTGTCAGCCTGCAAGAAAATGTCATTTAATATTTGCAGATAACCACAAGAAAGTCATCACTAGATGTAGAACATAAAATAATTCCTTAAAATAAAACAGACCAAGTGCAAGGTTCACAGAAAAGTGTAACCCCTCACTGCACTTTGGGAATTGCTGGTTTAATTTAGTATGCAGTCAATACCTGTAGCGGAAGGACCACCAGGGCAACACAGATGAGAATGACCACCAGCAGCTTGGAGGGCCAAATCTGTGGTGTGACGTCCCCATAGCCCACAGTGGAGAAGGTAACAATGCAGAAATAGAACGAGTCAAACAAGGACAAGTTCTTCCCGGCTCTCTCTAGATGCTGTATCCCACAAGCCCTGCATAAAAATGAGGAATTATACAGTGACACCAGACATGGGTAATAATAATCAAAATATAACATGTGAAAATAGAGATTTTACCAAGGCAGTCTTCTTCAGTATAGTAATTTAGCCTGGCTTAGACTGGATATCACAATTCAATTTGACCAAGACCAAAAGCACAAAGGTCACTCCAGCATGAGCTCCTCCTCAGTATCTCATGAAGGGACCCTATTGATTGTTGTTTTGGTTTGATCATGTTAATTCATTTGGAGTTTTCTTCATTGATAAGCTGGAATGAAAGCCTGAGGCTGAGGGAATGTAAATGTCTAAGTGGACAGGTCAGAGCAGAAGAGTGTGGTGGCGGCTTTGATTAAAATAATCACTGTTATAAAGACAGAAATCAATATAACACAATAACGGGCAGATTATTCATAAAATGACTGTGTTTGACAAAAATCTTTGCATGTGTCTGAAATGTTTTACTATTGTAAAACATTTCAGTGTATTTTTTCATATATTTCTGTTTCCAGCAACAGCAGCTAAGAGGCTTTATATTATTAGAGCAGTCTTACTCTTTATGTTCTTTTGCTTTTTCATGGACTCTTTTGATCAAATACTACCTTTCAAAAAATACTACCTTTCAAAAAAAACTTTGAACCTTTGGCCCCGCTGCTCTGCCAATAACTGGCAGTACCACACAATATCTGCTTTCACCAGATGTTTGAATAGCTACATTTTACCATACATATTGCTTCTACCACCAACTGGGAGATAATGTTTTCTGGGTCATGTGTCGCAAGGTTCACAAATAGATTTTGCCCCCAGAGTCACTAAACAGGCCTGGAAGCATCAGCGGGCAGAGATGCATTCATATGACTAACAGTGAGAATAGAGGCTGACTCACCCAGTGAAAACCAGACACAGTAAGGTGCAGATGAGGATGAACACCTGGTTAAACATGGCGGAGTGGGTCCTCTGGATGGCACGATGGAAATCATTCTGGACAAGAAAAGAGATTTTTTAAATGCTTAATGCTCAGTGTATTATTCATACCACTGACTGTGAAATAAAACTCATTTTCCACTCTGGAAAGCAAAACCTAACATTTAGAAGTTCTCAACAAAAATATTTACAAAACAATGGCTCACACACTGTTTGTTCTGGATTACTGAAGTAAACCGACTAAAACACGAACTGAGATCTGTCACTGTAATGTCAGGTCCATTATTTTATTCACACACAGACTATAACAAATCCAGTGCCCTCTCTTCTCAGGAAGAACAGTTTTCATACTCTTATATTAGCATACTGTCCATCTTCCAATGTGGCAACTCACGACTCATTTTCACTTGCACCTTGTTAGCATGTTCTGCCTGCCACCACCACCCTGGCCACAGATTCGACCATCTGCCACCTACCGTCTTGGCATGTAGCTCTTACTCAGTCTCATCTGAATCACAGCGAGAGCACAGACTTCACCAGGTAGATACAATGAAATTGCTTTGAATTTCATGTACCTGTCACTTCTATCTGAAACCCTCCTGAACAACATCTATACTACACTGGATATCTGCGCACCATCTGTTTCTGCAGCAATGCTACATTGCCTTGCCTCCACATTTGTACTTTTAATTTGGCCTGACTTGTACTTGATATAAACTCATTTACCACTTTATTAGATACACTTTGTTAGTACTGATTTGAACCCCCTCTTGCCTATAGAACTGCCTTAATTCTTCGTGGAATAGATTCAACAAAGTACTGGAAACAGTCCTCAGAGATTTTGGTTAATATTGACATGATAGCAGTTTCTGCAGATTTGTTGGCTACACATCCATTTTGTGAATCTCCTGTTTCAACACATCCCAAATATGCTCTATTGGACTGAGATCTGGTGACTGTGGAGGCCGTGTGTGTACAGTGAACTTAGTGGCATGTTCAAAAAAACAGTTCGAGTTGATTTGAGCTTTGTGACACGTTATCCTTGTTAGATGCAACAATCAGAAGATGGATACACTGTGCTCCTAAGGGGACATAATCAGCTAGGCTGTGGCTTTTAAATAATGCTTATTTGGTGCTAAGGGGCCCAAAATGTATCAAGAAAATTTCCCCTCAAACCATTACATCACCACCAGCATCCTGAACTGTTGATACAAGCCAGGATGGATATGTGCTTTTATGTTTTTTAAGCTAATTTTGACTCTGCCATCTTTATGTTGCAGCAGAAATTGTGACTTAGACCAGCCATGACCAATTTTGATGAGACTGTGCAAATTATAGCCTTATTTTCCTGTTCTTAGCTGACAGCAGTGGCACACAGTGTTTTCTTCAGCTGCTATAGCCCATCTGCTTCAAAGTTTGAGTGCTGTGCATTCAGTGATGCTCTTCTGCATACCTTGGTTGTAACGAGTGGTTATTGTACTAAATGTTGCCTTCCTATCATGTCAAAGCAATCTGGCCATTCTCCTCTGACCTCTGACATCAACAAGGCATTTTCATCCAGAGAACTGCTGCTCACTAGATGTTTTCTTTTTTCAGACCATTCTCTGTAAACCCTTGAGACGATTGTGTGGGAAAATCCCATTAGCTCAGCCGTTTCTGAAACACTGAGACCAGCCTGACTGGCACCAAAAACCATGCCACGTTTATGGTCACTTAAATCAACTTTCTTCCCCATTCTGATGCTCAGTTTTAACTTCAGCAAGCTGTCTTGACCATGTCTATGTGCCAAAATCCATTGAACTGCTGTCATTTAATTGGCCGATAACACATCTACATTAATGAGCACTTGAACAGTTGTACCTAATAAAATGACCACGAGTATAAGTAAGGCTGTTGTTCTCAAAAATTATAATTTACAATACTGGTCCACAGTATATTGAGTATTTTCAAGTACTGCAAGACAAGCCTCTGGTATGTACAGCCAGTTAAGACTTCTCTCTATGTACCCATGTATAAAGGACACACATTCATCTGATAAGACTGCTGTAGCATGAATAAGAATATGTGCTCATTGATTAAATGAAGCTTGTCATTTCTCTAAATAAGTCTGCTCAGTGATACTGAATAACATGACTGGTGTTAGCTTTGTTGCCAACCAATTACACACCAATGTAAATCATTAATGTAACTATTGTTACCACTAACAACGTTAGACAAATGAAGCTGGTAACACAGGCTTCAGAAAGATATGGTGGCTCACGCATGTATCAGACACATTCACAAAAAGAGAGTGTCAGCTAATCAGGAAGAAATGAATTCATCTGCTAAATTAAATTCTGCTCTGTTAAATTGTAAAAACCCACTGAGTCCTTACAGGCAGTGTTACTCAGGAGGTGTAATACAGCTGCTAGAGGACAAGTAATGTAACAATAAAGCCCACAGTAATAAAGAAAACATGCAGTTTTGTTTACTCTCTTTTGCACAATATAACTTTAGTGTAATACACACTTTATTTAGCTTTGAGAATACTTACAATCATATTCTCCAGAGCACCTTTGGCTAGCCAGCAGTTAAGAAATACAGGGACAAATATGTTTCTTAATGGGGGCCAGAAGATCTTAATGAAGAAAGGAAAGAGAGAGACAAGGTGAAAATAAATACTGGTAAACATTATTTACTTAACACTGGTAAACACCAGGGAATCGATATCCTCAATACAAATAAGAAAGAAGAAATTAAAAAGCCTTTGGTTATTTTTCAAAATGTTTAGTCTGGAATGAGGTACCTCTAGTCCAATCCAACTTTATTAATAAAGCACCTTGAAAAACAAAAGCTGACCAAAGTGCTGTACAAAGAAATCACTAGGAGAGTCATACAATAATAAAAACATAATAAAACAGCTGAGACAGCTTGATTCCCCCTGTTTTTAAGTCATGTCTTAGGCACACGAAGAAGGAACTGATCACTGGACCTCAGTGAACTGGAAGGAAAACACATTTTTAAAAGGCCAGCAAGCTACAATAGTGCTAACCAATTAAGAGCTTTAAAAACAATATTAAAATGTTAAAATCCTAAAATCCCAAAACGTTCATAGAGCCAGCGAAGGGTGGCCAAAACAGGGGAGATGTACTCTTACATGCAGGTTATAGTTAAAAAGGGTGTGGATGCATTTTGGACCAGTTGTAGGTGTGCAAGTGGGCAGTGGTGTAGTGGTTAAGGTGCCGGGCTCATGATCGAGAAGGTCGTGAGTCCAAATCCCTGCTCTGTGGTCATACCCCCACAGTGCCAAGACCCTTAGACAAGGTCCCAACCTTCTGTCCACCCAGCAGGGTACCAGTAAAATACTGGGAAGGTAACCTGCGATGGACTAGCATCCCATCCAGGAGGAGTCTAACTCCGAAGTCACTTCAGAAACCTGGGATAAGCTCCGGCCCGATGAGCCCTGTAGGCTCAGGTGTTAAAGCCCAACGGACTTTACCTCACCTTACCATAGGTGTGCAAGGGAGGCTTGATTACATATTTGGACATCTGATATTTGGAGCATTACTTTTAGCATTACTTTTAAATCACAAAGGCAAACTGACCAGCTGATGAAGTTAATTACTCACTGTGATTATAAATGGCACCGTATTGATCATCTCCAATATGAAGGACATCTGGAAGATCTGCTCCCAAATGTTCCCCTAGAAAGAAAATTAATGGGCAACAATTTAATGAATCAGATAAGAGGGCTTTAGAGAGGTGATTACTTATAGTAATAATGGAGGACATTACTATAAACCAACACCACATGGGAAAAAGAACAACAATTTTCTGTTTTTGGAGTCTCAAGTTTGTATTAAACTCTTAAGAAATGACAGGAAATAAAATGCCTCATGCTTCTTTCTTTGACATTAACAACTTTAGAGCTGGCACCTGAATATAATACTCATTATTTACCTCCCTTTGTGCTTAAATTATTCAAATAATGTGCTTGCTTTTAGTTCATGCCAATTATGCTTAGATACACCGTATAATTTTATACAAAACAGAAAAAAATATTATATTGTTTAAATGTTGGTTCATGAGGAAGGGTTTACATAATCTACTGTATGATGCATTTTCTGCTCTTTTAGACATGTGTTATGTAATGTCTCTGCGTGCTATAATTATATTTGGTATTACATAGCACTGAATGAGAGAAATCTTGACTATTTCCAAACAACAGAAGTAAAATAATGACTAACTATAGTCTGTACCCACTGGGAAGATATAGATTTTATACTCACATTCATACTAAAGTGTGACCCCATGAGAAAGTCAGACAATAAACATGTATTGAAAGATGCAGTTTAGTGATGAATTCTGCCTATGATGAAGTTGCTAAAAAGCTCAGGAAACAAAAGTTTGTGATTTCACAACATTTTGCAAACCTTCAACTTTAAAAAAAGAGAAAAAACAATATTGGCATGTGCACCTCATGAAATAAAAGCTGTAGGAATCCCAGCACAACCCTCAGAGGAAAGAAAAAAACATTACTTCTGCGTGTAATAAACTCCAGACTAAACCTTAAAGGATCACAACAGGTGAAGGAGTTATACGCCATGGTGCAAAATGTATATTAAATCCAGAATAATGGAAAGCTTAATGTAAGAGACCATAATCAAATCCAAACTAGTTTGGAGCTCCCTCCTAATGTCTTAATGACTGAACACAGTAATTAACCAAAAAAGTATGAACAACATCTAATGCAGGTCAGTTCAATAAAGATCTAATAAGCATATCTACAGTCTCATAGTGTTGTTAATAACTGAACGGTCATTTATGAGGATATGTTTGTGTTGACTACAAAATATTTCACATATTTTTTTCTTTCCTTATATACAGGTCAGGGAAATGTTTTAACGAGTGAA
Organism: Etroplus canarensis; assembly: GCA_015106775.1. Taxonomy (NCBI): domain Eukaryota; kingdom Metazoa; phylum Chordata; class Actinopteri; order Cichliformes; family Cichlidae; genus Etroplus; species Etroplus canarensis. The sequence continues at coordinate 43,711 of VUQH01001576.1, forward strand.
GAAAGTGTGTTGAGAAGATGGAAAGAGTACTTTGAGGAGCTGATGAATGAGGAAAATGTGAGAGAGAGGATGGCAGAGGGAGGGAAGATGGTGAATCAGGAAGTGCAGAGTG
>VUQH01001578.1:5928-21081 GCA_015106775.1 Etroplus canarensis
GATCCTATTTTTTTTTGCACGGTCCATCACATTACAATTTAAATGCCTCTGCCATCAGACTCTCGAAGTGACGCGCAGGTGAAGAAGAAACTAGACATCCCACGCAGCACGCTGTGTTTACAGATGTAACTGTGGATGCTACACATGTCAGCGTGTGAGTAAAACCTCACTCTCTTTCCGCTGACTAGCTGCCGTTCTTGTTTCGTCCACATTTGAGCTTGCCTGCGGTGTAGAGGGTGAATAGAGCCGAGACTGTTCCCTGTGGGGGGCCCCGTGCTGCAGACCACCGTGTCAGACACAGTGCCCCGTGTGAAAACAACTAAAGCATGGTTTTGGTCAGACTTTGCTGCATTTTTCTTTGGCATTTCTAATGAAAACATTTTTGTCAATGAATCATAACTGAAATCATTGTTACAGTTACTTTATCGCAGTTTCAGTACACGAGAAGTTGTTGACAGTTTGGCATTTTAACATGCAGCTGTAATAGACGCGTTGCTGACGTTGCTTATAAAATGGCAACAACATGCTGGCCAGTTATTCAGTTACTCCAGTGGTTCTCACATTCATCTGGCATAGCCTCCTTCAGAAGCTGGAGAAAGTTCATGTCCCACCACCTCCCAATTTTTATCCGTCATTTGAAAAAGATCCAGGGACTATATAATGTGTGAATATTCTGAAATACCATAAAGCTGCCTGAAAATGGAAGTTACACGAGCCAAATCATCCTCTGTGCACTTTGAAGGCATCTTTTAAAATCGAATATATCAGAAAATAGCAGGTTTTATTCTGCTGTTAGAGCAGAGGCGTGGGGTTTAAATCTCAGCTGCAGCTGCTGCTGCCTGAGCAGAGGTGTGTTAGTGCTCAGCAGCTGACAGGTGTGGATGAACAGGACAGCTGGCCCACTCTGTGGGTTCTCTGGAATAAGGCAAACAAGCTGCTTCACAGCTGGCCAATGGAAATAAAACTGAGGCTTTGTTTTTATTTTTAAAAAGCTTTAGCAGAGGTGTAACTTCTGCCTCCTGCTCAGAGTTGACTGCCCATGCCCTGTGTGTGTGTGTGTGTGTGTGTGTGTGTGTTTACAGTGTGAAGATGGCCTCTGGCATGTTTGTGTGTGCTTTCTCTTTTTCTGACTCTCTGTTTGTGTCATCAGGAAATCTGGTTTGATGTCTGCGTCAGCCCTCTCTTCATGGCCGTGTGGACGCATCAGTCTGGTCTGTGGACTGCTCCTGCTGGTGTCCTCACCGCTCCTGACTGCAAGTATGTCCTCTGACTCCTCCACGGTTGATACTGCAATCGCTCCGACACACGCTTTGGTTTCCTTTTTACCTTTTTAATATAGATTTCAAGTGAAACATCAAAGCTGTTACCTACTGACAGAGACGTTAACCAGTAAAGTAATCATTAATGTCAGTGTGGTGTTGTTGCATTTTACACTGAAAGAAGAAGCAGGGAAACTGATTCATGCTGCCAGACATTCCACTTCCTATTATTCCCATTAAACAGAGATTGGTTGCAATCCAGCTGGGGGTCCAACAAGGTGGTCCTCAATAAGCAGGAGTGAATGAAGCTAATAGAACTTATGGAAACCTGCTTCTAGATTTAACAACAACAAAAAAACAAAACAAAAACAGCCCAGAATCAACCGTGTGTTGAAATAAATACTTCTGTCTTTTAGGTTTTCTTTAAGGGAAGCTGATTGGTTGGTTAGGACACACTAGTTTCGAACAATTGCTAGACATCAGAAATTAAACCACAACAGAAACTCATGTGTGTGGATGAGGAGCGGCAGGCTGTGGTGTCTGCTGTTGGTAGCTTCGTGCCCTAAAGTTGCTCACAGCGCTGTGACGTCCTAAAAGTTCAGAGAAAGACACTTTGCTCCACTCGAAGCACATAAATCTGTAGTCTGAACCAGTTCTACAAAAACTATGGAAAAAAATGGTTCATCTCGCAAAATTTACATTTTTGGACTTCAGCTCCATACAGGTCCAATTATTCTGGACCGTCAAACAGGTGCCCACTATGAAGCAGGAAGACCAGACAGCTGGAATTTCCAACACATGTGTTATAATGCGATTTAACGGACACAAAAATTCCTTGCAAGGAGGTTGGAGGGCTGGTGGTGGCATAATTTCCACCATTATCAGCCAGGAAATCCACTGAGTCCTTTGGATCATCATTTTTTTACTTTCACTTCCAAAGGCCTGACGAAGCAGACTCAGTTTTAGTTTATTTTTCTCTTGTCACGAATGCATAACCTGGTGCGTCAGGGGAAGCGTGCCAAAGGACAGCTTGTGCAAAAATGAGCCACACCAGAAGTTATGACAAAACGGCACCGAGAAGAGGTCGGAATGTCACAGATATGTTAGTTTATGTTCCCTGATAGAAGTCATAATGTGCGAAGAATCCGACTGTTTAAAACCGCGTCTGTGCTGCTTTTGTGCGTGTTGGAATTTCTTTAGCGCCGCTTCCTCTTCATGGTGAACCCTGTTGTGGTTCCCTTTCCTGTTCAAGCCAGCTTTGTCTCCCTCAAGGCCCTGTCTCGCAGGCCAAGCCCCATCTCCAGTAAAATTTTTCATGCAAATCTGTTCAGTAATTTTTGCACAATCCTGCGACGCACAAACAAACCAAGCCAAAAACCTGTTTGGCGGAGTTAATCAGTCAGCATTCGTCTTATGCATCATAGCTGTTGGGGGTTTTTGGAGTGGTGCACAGAGCGGCGAAAAAAGGCTACAACATGGACCCATGAACCCTGCTGAGGCCAGATAAGCAGTACGGATATGTTTTTTTTTTTTTTCCTCAGCTCATCTGCTGCACATCAGCTGGAGTGAAAATGAAAACCACTTTATAGTAAATTCCTTTCAATTCCTTTATTGAGACTGATCTTGTTTGGGGAGAAATTTAGGGTATAATTCTTGCATACAAAATTTCACCCACAATCCCAGTACAACAGTTTTGTAAGCTTAACTGGCCACATAAATGCTCTGCGGCATTTTGGGCTGAAACACAGTTTTACACTATCTTTACCATGACTGATTGTGAAACACTGTGTGAACTTTAAGCAGGATGTTGTTAGTTTCTTATCGCCTCATGTTCATTCGTTTTGGAGTTTTGAAACTGTCTGATTCTTTCTGTTCTTATCAGAAATTTCCTTTGACCCTTTTTAGTTCGTACTGTAACCAGCTTTGTTTCATAAAGCTGCAGTGCAACAGCTTTGAGACTGTTGTGGTTCTTAGTGTGTTTAGGTTAAATAACAGGTTTTTTTTTTCGATTGAAGAAGAGCAGTAAAAATCCCTTGAAAGTGTCTGACTTTATTCGCTTCGTTTTACACTCTCAGCTTCACACTTGACCTACTCTTCAGTGTTGAGGCGGTGGAGGAAACTGTAATTTTGCAGACACGCGAGTTTTTTAAGGTGAAGGATGAAGAAATAGAGGAAGTTAGGAACAGTGCCGGTAGAGCTGCCCACTGTGCAGAGGCGGTTCTGAAAAAACTTCTGCGGTTGGTTTTTAAATACAAAGCTGCATGGGCACATAGGTGTGTAAATATAAGTCAAATTTAAAAAATCTGAACCAAGTCCTGACCTTCTATGAAGCCTTTCGGCCTGAAATCTTCCCTGCATGCTGATCTTCTCAGAAAGTGTTTAAAAAAACACAATGTAGGCGGACTCGGTGCCTTGCTGCACTTGACATTTCTTCACATAAGACCCAGACAAAGGGTGCATGCAAGTCCACTTTCATGACCCTTAAATGCAGTCAGCTCCACAAGCATTTGGGCAATGATCTGTTTAAAACCCACTGCAGTGGCAAGCGTCCAAAATGTGATTGAAGTGCAGACTTGCAGCTTTGATTCAAGGGGTTTGACAGAAAAATGCATTAAGTCTTGATGAATTACAGACACTTTTATACAGTCTCAAAATAACTGGACAACTGACTTGTTGTCCCACGACAAAAGTCTGCACTTCAATCACATTTCCACTGATTTAAACCTAAAAAGATCAAATCATTGTCCGCATACTTACAGGGCCTACTGTATCACTTTAAATATAATATCACATCAACAGGATATTAGATGAAGAGGCCTCCACCCTGCTGAGGCCTGGATGTGGTACAAAATGAGAGGCAAGAAAGCAAGCAATACAAATACAATCTGAAGCAATGCAAAGTTTTAAAAAAAGAATACAGGAGCTAAAAGAACATTGAATTAACAAGAAGAAATCTCTGCTCAATCCAAATGGAGCTACATCTGATAGTTTCAGCGGGTGGCAGCTGGTGGTAGGAAGGAGTGAGGAAAAACACCTCCACAATGTTTATCCTGTTCTTTAAAGCCAAAAGAAAGCAAATTCACATGCAGCAGGCTGCAGAGATAGAGAAGAGGTGAGAAAAAAAAATCAACTTTAACCAGGACTGCCCCTGGAAGAATGTCCATCCATCCAGTTTATACCACTTATCCAGGTCCAGGTCACAGGGGCAGCAGACTAACAAGATGCCCAGATCTTCCTCACCTCAGCTCTTCTGGGAGGTACAACGTAATGTTTCCAAGCTAGCTGAGAGACTGAATCTCTCCAGCGTGTCCTGGGTCATACATCTGCTCCTGGTTGGAGTGCCTGAAGAAATGTGACATTTTCTCAAAGACCTCTTCTTCTCATCACCATGTTTTGTGTTTCTGCAGACAAAATGAGCAACTGCACTCACCCTCTGGTGCCAGAACACGGAGGTTTCCGCTGTGATCCGTCCCCATGCCGGGGGTTCCCTTTCAAGACCACCATCCACTTCTTTTGTGAGCCGGGATACCACATCAGCTCAAAGTCCTCATCCTCCAAGTGCCGCCATGGGAAGTGGATGCCTCCCATACCTGCCTGCATCCTCAGCAAAGGTAAGAGTTTGGAAGCCTGGATTACAGAGTGTAGTACATTTCTTTTTACCCTCTAGCTAGCTGCTTAGGGTGTGGTGTTGATGTTTTGTGTTTTGTAAAGAGGAAGCTTTAAACTAACACTTTTGATGGAATGAAATTACTTCTCTATACTGAAAATTCAGATCTATATATTAAGAGGTGTGAGAAAGTCACCATCCTAAACCTGCTAAAATCCACTCAGTCACCTATCAGTTAGCTCACAAAAGAGTTCAAGGTAACAAATTAATCATTAAATTAAAGGAATTTTAAAAAACAGTTAAAACTTTACTAAAAGCTGGACTTTAAATACGGACCAGCAAAAGCAGGATTTGAATGTAAATTAGAGCAGAGAGCCAATCAAGATAAAAAGAATTTAAAGGTAGTATAGAGTGAAACAACTAGAAGGGACACAGAAATCAAAATGCCAGTATAAATAATAAATATCAGTAAGAGAATAAAAAACGATAAACAGATGTTCGTTTATTATAGCGATGTGGTCTTTACAGTAAACTAAACAATAGGTGCCCATTCCTGAAACTGGGTGTGTGTTTGAGGAAAGCGTTTGCAGATTTCATGTTATTTATAGCAGTTTTATGTCGTGGCAGTGACAGGGCAGGAGGTTCACTGATCATTTTACAGTTTGATAGCTTTCGAGCAGCTGTGGATGCAACCTAGGAACGGACTTAAGTGTTTTTCAGGCTCTAACTGCGCAGAATGTTTCATCCGTAGCAGAGGCAGTATTTCAGTCATGTGGAGCTCAGTGAGCATGAACATTCGATTGCCTCTAAATCCTCTGGAGTTACTCAAGTCATATAACTTCAGAATTCCCTTTTTTACAGTAAGCAGCTGTTCATGGAAACACTAAACATTTCCAGGCAGCAGCAAACATCACCGCGTTCCTCGGTGATTACCTCAGTTTATATATGTGACTCATCAGCCAGTCGACCCAGCCGGTTGAAAGGCTGATTAGTCATTGCATGACAGTACATTTCTTGTTTTAATTGTACAGGAAGCGGACGGGGTGAGTAGCCTACTGTTGCAGACAGTACAAACTTATTTATTAAAGCTGATTTCCGATGTGAGACGCGGAAGGGTTTGTGACGACTTCATTCAGGCGCCTTAAATGAGAAGCATTAACTTCAGAGAGGCGAGTCATGCTCATTTGTCTGTTTTGAGTTTGCAGCAGTTAAGGAGAATGGATCACATGAACTTGATATAGACTGCACAGCAAGGGAGCTCTTTAATTTGAAGTTAAATGGTTTTATCAATAAACTCTGAAAGTGTCGGTATGAGTGGCCTAGATTGCTTTTAAAAAGTTAAGACGTGTACATAATGTGTTAAATTTGGTGTTGAGTGATCTCACATTTTGTCACACTCCTGCAGAAGAGGATGGATGGATGGATGGATGGCTTTACTGGACAACAAACCCTCAACATGAACACTGTTCAGTAATTACTATAGTAGTCTGCTTATTAATATGTAAAACTCTACCGTGCTCGTAGTCATACGAACACTGAAAGTTACACCACACATCCACAAGAGTCAAAGTCTAGACAGAACCCACTCAGTGAGGTTTTGAAGTTAAACATTAACAATCCTGTGAGTTTTTACTCGTGCCATCCCATAAGTGTGCCTTACAAATGATTTAAATGACCCGCATATGGACAGTGACGCAGCTTAGTTTTCGTATAAGTTCAGTTAGGTTCATAAGTTTTAGGACAATAACATTTTTTTTGTAACCATTACAATGGTTTTTAAATCAAATGAAACTGACCGAAGTGTAGACTTTCAGCTTTAATTCAAATGGTTTGACAGCATGCCATTATTAGGCTAAAAAACCAAAACAAATCTATCAGCGGTAAAAAGCATTAAATGAGAAAAAAAACAATTGTGACACAGAGAAACAGGCGACAGTTCAAGCTCACATTTGCACCCATGGCTAATTTAAAATCAAAAAGTAACCATACCTTGTGCATATCTTTGGACACGGGGGGCAGGATTTGAACCCAGGACAAGCAATAGGGCAACAGCACTAACCACTTGACCACTGTGCCACCCGTCAAGCCAGCAATAGACTGGCAAGCTGTCCAGGTTGTAAACCACCTTTTGCCCTGTGGCAGCTGGGATAGGCTCCCCACCCTACCCCGCATTACCATGAAATGGATAAGTGGAATAAAGTGGATGGATGGATAGAAAAAAACAATAGTTTGTTAGTTTGCTTTTGAGCCTCTGAAAATGGTGGACTATCTATAATGGCTGTAAATCCTAAACAGTTACTCAATTCTTTTGTCAAACCCCTTGAATTAAAGCTGAAAGTCTTGCACTTCAGTCACATTTTGACTGTTTGAAAATTCACTCCATTCCAAACAAATTTCTAATTGTCCCAAAACTTATGGACCTAACAGTAAGTAAGTAAACTAGCATAGGTTAATTGCACCAAATGTTATCTTAGCTTTGCAGTCTTTATAATAAATAAGCTCAGAAAGTGGCACTATGAATATCTTAGATGATGTTTAGAAATTTAAGACTTGTACACAATATTTAGATTCATTGTTAAGAGTCAGGTGCATGTGGCCCATATACTGCAGAGTCACTATAAAGTCATTATAAAAATAAGCAAAAAGACTGGAAATACCCCTGCTCAGCATGCGAGCAGACAGTACAAGTTGTATAAATGAAGATAAATGCACTCATTTCAATTCTGAAGGGATTCCAGTGCAATAACAGCAGAAGCAGCAGTTTTATCGTGTTTATCTCATGACCTACTTAACAGATCCACACAGACACGCTCAACAGAGGAACTAGCTTTACTTTCCTCAGACCAGTTCCGACTTCCTCTGTTGCCATTCAGTTTAAGATGCTGCAACAGGAAGTCAGAGTGCAGAAAGAGGAAGCGGGCGAAGCCACTGTAATAACCATTAAACATTTCCTCTCTGACGCTGTCAGAGCCTCATGGAAAGCTGGTGCCACATAATTAGCACCCCTCTACACTTGGGCATAGATTGTGTATTTGATAACACATTTCTGTTAAGACTGTCTACCAAGAATACCCAGCCGTTCCCATGTTGATGCTTTCAGGTTTAATTCACAGCTTCACCTCATTGCCGTCTTGCTGGGACAAAAACAGCAAAGGAACATCAAACCTAGCAAAGCTGCATTCAAACACAATTCTGGTCCCATTCTTTCTTTTCATTGGACAGTCTTGAAGGACTTTCTGTGAAAGCAGAGGACATGCTGGCTGCTTTTCCTTCGCTCTTTATCCCAAACCAACACTTTCCTTTTTGACTGAACAGCCGGACAGAGGCTGGGTCAGAGTTTTGCGGCTGACAAACTGATTATGGTCCCACTAAGATCAAACCTGATGGGATGGTGTGTTGCTGAAGGCCATGCTGGTTAATTGTTGCCTGTAGTGTCGCCATACAAAAATGAAGTACTTGAAACCAGAGATCTCAAAGATGGACTAGTGCCTGTGCTGCTGTTTCATGTTTGCACTTTAAAAATATCCTGAGATTTAGTCAGTATAGCTGCAAAACTGTGTTCTACGCCTCAAAAATGGCAGCAAACCCTGAAATGAATAGTGTATGCAAATTTTTGACTGGTTCCGTACATGGAAAATGCTCTTTACGTGTTTCTAGATCAAAGTTAACATCTTTACTTTGGTTCTTTTTTTTTGTCAGGTGAACAGGCCAAAACTCCTAATTATTCAATGTGCTCACATACAGAAGAGAACAAAGCAGCAGATCATGAAGTGCTGATATCTCTCAGCGTCTTTAACATTTGTCTCTTTCTTCCTCAGACATGAATTTTGATGGGAACCCAAATGACTCGGTGTCCAGCATGGCCACGACTGCAGTGGGCGTGTCCATCTTCCTTCTCACCACCACCGTCTGCATGATCGTCAAGTCCCGCCTCTGCCCCTGTCAATCTCAGAGGTGAGCTGAAGTGTGCTATACTGGAAAAAGAAAATTAAGATTCATTTTTAACATTTTACTGTCCACCAAATGGCAAATAAACTACTAGATGTGACTAATACGCTGTACAAGATTTCCTCCACCAACCTCTAAATATCATTCAACCACCAGCTTTGAATGTCATCCATTCATTAAATGGCCGTTATCAGATGACCTCATTCACATAATTAAGCCTCAGCTACTGGCAGGCCAGAAGTTACATGACATCCATTCTGATTACTGATAAGCAGATTAACCCAGATTGAAAAGGTGCAGCCGTGTGAATAAGTGCACGTAAAATCTCGGTTGGCGTTTATCCATAGCCCAGTGAAATAACTGACAGGTTCAAAAATATGGAAGATCTAGAACAGAGAGAAATTTGACCAAATCTACCTAAACAGAAATGATCCAGATACAAGTAACAAAAAAAATTTCTTCATATAGAAAAGAGGCACTTAATAACTGGTTTCTGGGGACTATCAGTCAAAAACGGCTAAAAACAATGTAGTCACGTTATATTCCTTGTTATGAATTAAGGTCAGAAGTCTGGAGTTTCAGTCATCCTCTGAGCATTAACCTCTCTCTTTCTCCCAGTGGCCGGCGCTCCTCAGACCAGCTGGACCTGATGGTGGACGGACCTCCTGTCTCTCTTCCGTCCTACGAGGAGGCGGTGTATGGCAGCTGGGGTCAGCGCATCCCCGCCTGCTCAGCTCCTGGACCCACCCAGCTCCTCTTGGCTCAGGAGGCTCCCGGTTGTCCTGAGTCATCGCCAAACAGCGAGTCAGACGGCAGCCAGTGCCCCCTCCTGTCCAGCCAAAGCCCGGACAACCCCCCGCCACCTTACGAGGAGGTCCAGCTGCCACATCCCAGAGACCGGATGAATGATGGGGACATCCGGCAGCTACGCGTTGCACTTTCAGATGATAAGGACACTTGATGTGACAAACTGAAAGACTCGTGTCACTAAACTCCTTGCACATGCTGTGCTCTAGTTTGATTCTGACAGTTAACTGCTGCAGCATGTACGCTACAGAAGATGGCTCAAAAACTGAAAAACAGCAGCTGACAGCAGACTCCTGTACTGCCTGCACTTTTCCTGGTTTGCTCGCCAGCATCAGGACCTATCACATGCTCTTTTAGATTATAAGCTCTGATTGGACACGGGTCATGCAGACCTGGCTGAAGAAGACTAAAGTGCATTTATAAATGAGATGTTGATTGTATAGTGTGTTGTATGAATGTATGTGACACAGGGAGGGATGTAATGTGCAGAAGTATCACTGCTGTCTGGTGAAATCCTGAATAGAAAGAATGTTTTCAGTGGACAGCCACAACACCAAGGTGTAAGTGTGTGTTTTCAGTGTCCTGGAGACATTTCCTATCTTTCCCCTCAGTGACGGGGCTCACCGAGGCTTCATTTGTGAAGTCAGCGGCGTGGTGTCTCTCTTCACTTCCTTGTTTGTGTCTGAGACTCTTGCACAGCCTTTCTATTTAAATCCAAACAGACTGAAGTGCACAGGCTGATGAGTTGAAGCACAGACACTCGGGTGGTGGAAGATGGTTTTTATTTTTAATAACATGTTAATTTTATGTACAGCAGATCTTTAGGGGATGAGAGAAAATGCTTTGAAACCCAATGTTCTTTTAAGTGTTTCTCCTGTGATCATTCAGTGATTGAGGTTAAAAATTTTACTATTTTGAATCTACAGTTAAAAGAATTGATCTGTTTACTGACTTAAATGATTCAGTATATAATTGAATTTGGTAGATCAGTGGAGATGCTTGGAAGCTTTTTTTAAAACCATAAAAATGTAGGACCAAATCCCTGAAAGCACCTGAAACTCTTGCTGAGTTCCTTAAGTGACTCATGCCTTCAGACCTTGAATGTATTTAATGTTTTTATTCTGTGTTGACAGATCTAAACTAATATATAGATTGTAATATTTACAGAATGATTATTTGTATATTGTGTTATTGCACAGAATTATAATAAATAAACATTATGGTGTTTCTTTGGACCTCTTGGCCTCATTTGACTCAATTAAGGCTGATTTGTATCACCTGAGATAAAACCTGACGGTTTTAGCTCAGCGATTTTAAGATGCTTACTCTCCACGCAGCTGGTGTTTTTACAGCATTTTTCTTTTCAGAGGACAGTTTCAAAAAGTTTAGCAGGTGTAAAAAAATCTTCCAATTTGAAACACTTTTGCTACAAACTACAAGAACATGAAATGTGAAAGTTGAAGAGTTTTTCTAAATTCTCGTGGGGAATGCAACCCTGAATTGGATAAGCAGAAGAAGATGGAGATGGTGGGGGATTTTTTCTTTCCCCATCCTGCGGCTCAGTTTTTCCTGGCCGGATTGACCTTTTACCTCCATCTGCTGCAGGTCAGTCTTCACACATACCACAGCAACAGCTGTCAGCAATACAGTTAATGATTTCTTCCCACTGTGTTGATAGAAAGTTACTGGAAAAACTGTTTTCCAGCTCAAGAACCATGAAGAAACGGTCCGATGAGGACACATTTTCGACACCATCTAAAAATGGGTCAGGTCATTTCCATGAGGTCAAATCTGAGCCAGAGCTGGAAGGGGCAGAGTTAAAGACGCTGAGCCTTTTACTGGGAGTATTCAGGATGTGACGGAATTAGAAATGAGTACATCAGAGGGACAGCTCAGGTTGAGTAGTTTGGAGACAGTCAGAGAGGCAACGCTGAGATGGTTTGGATGGATGCAGATGAGGGATAGTGGATATATTGGACAAAGGAAGTTTAAGATGGAGCTGCCAGGCAGGAGGAGAAGAGCAAGACTACAGAAGGCTCATGGATGTAACTGAAGAGGATGCAAGGGATAGGGCGAGGTGGAAATGGAAAATTCACAGTGATGATCCATAAAGGAAGCAGCTGAAAGAGGAAGAGGTTAAAAAGCTGGTCTGATTTAACAATCTGCAGCTATGGCTCAGGAGGTTAACCAGATTCTTCAATTTTTTTTTTCAATTCAGTTTTATTTATATAGCAGCAATTCACAACAAAAGTGACCTCAAGGTGCTTAACACTGTAAAGTAAAGACCTACAGATTAGAGAGAAAACCCCAACAGTCAGGCTATCCCTAGGAGCAAGGACTTGGCAACCATGAGAAGGAAGAACTATAAGCTTTATGAAAAAGGAAAGTTTGAAGCCTGATCTTAAATGCAGAGAGGGTGTCTGTCTCCTGAATGCAAACTGGGAGCTGGTTCCACAGGAGAGGGGCCTGATAGCTGAAGACTCTGCCTCACATTCTGCTTTTAAAAGCTTTAGGAACCACAAGTAAGCCTGAACTCTGAGAGCGAAGGGCTCTCTTGGGAAAATATGGTATAATGAGGTCTTTAAGATAGGATGGGGCCTGATTGTTCAAGACTTTGTGAGTAGAAGGATTTTAATTTCAATTCTGGATTTAACAGGGAGCCAATGAAGAGAAACCAATATTGGGGAAATATGATCTCTCCTTCTGGATCAGCTGAAGACTTTTAGGGAGCTTTTAGAACAGCCAGATAACAATGAATTACAATAATCAAGCCTAGAAGTAATAAATGCATGAACTAGTTTTTCGGTATCACTCTGAAACAGAATGTTTTTATTTTTGGCGATATTGCGGAGTTGATAAATTATATTTGTTCAATGTGAGCATTAAAGGACATATCTTGGTCAAAAATGAATCCAAGATTTCTGACAGTGTCACTGTAGACCAAAGTAATGCTGTCCAGAGTAAGTATCTGGTTAGAAAGAGTGAGAAGAGGTTAGAATAAAAAACCCAGAAGGTCAGTGACTTGATCCCTGACTCCTCCAGTCCACATATCAAAACGTCTTTGGGCAAGATAATGATCCCAAATTGCTCCGGATGTATTCATTGGAGTGTGTGTGTGAGAGATGGTTAGAGAAGTTCCCAAAGGCACAGAATAAACCGTTGTATGGATGCTTGTATTGAAAAGCAACTAGAGTAGAAAACTACTATGTAAGTACCAGTACATTTAGTTATTTGAGCTGAAATGAGACCTTAGTCCATGATGACAGTGCAACATTAAACTCGGACATCTGATAGTCTTTTTAAAATCAAATCAAGTCCATGTACTTTAAAATCAGCAGACCTTAACCAAAGTGTTGCTCATCTAAAAGAAACACAATGTAAAAGCAAATGTGGTTTAAAGGCCAAAGAATAAACATGGTTTTCCAAACAGGGAAATGTCTAATACTAGAGAGTTCCTGGAGAGAGGTGGTGTTTTCCACAATTTAGGAACAGTGACACAAGTACAGCCTTGGAGTCACAAGCCAGTGTATTCCTGGAGCTGGTCCCAAGCCCAGATAAATGGGAGGGTTGCATCAAGAAGCGAATCCGATGTAAAATTTGTGCCAACTCATGTATGGGGATTCATCCACTGTGGAGTGCAGCCTTTACCCCAGAGGCTTGATCTGTCCACTGTTTACATCTAAACCTGAGGAAAGACTTAAGTTTATTATATTTAGGCCTATATTTTAAAGAGATGGAGATACACCTTAGATTTCAGATCATGCATACGGAGTGTTGGCATGGTGATCTGTATTGTGTGTAGGAAGCAGGTAGAGGTGTGTACTGGAGAGAAGAGGAATGAAAGTCAGTAGAAGCAAGACAGAGTGCATGTTTGTGAATGAGAGGGAAGCGGGTGGAATGAAGATCCAAAGAGCGGAGGTGGTGAAGGTGGCTGAGTTTAAATAACTGGGGTCAACCATCCAAAGCAATGGACAGTACACTAGAGGGGTGAAAGAGTACCAGAGGTGCTTTGTGACAAAAGAATTAGCAGCAAGAGTGAAAGAAGGCTTACAAGAAGGTAGTTGACTCTGCTCTGATGTATGCTTTGGAGACAGTGGCACTGACAAGACAGGAGGTGGAAGGGAGTGATCAAAATGGACAAGATCACTGGGATGTGACGTCTTTGGCACAGGCACGAGGCACGACCTCTTCCACGGTACAGGACTATTTTGCTGCAGGCTGAGCCGGAAAATGTGGTGCCGAATCCCACAAAGCTGAGAGGCTCAAACTTTGAGGACCCTGGGGCTCACACCATCAGGGCCTGCAGACTTCCTAGCGTTGATCTTCCTTAGCAGACTGTGAACTTGCTTGGCAGTGGAGGTGACAGGTTGGCATGGGAAGAGGAGTTGGTCTGGAGGGTGAGAGGAGTGCCATGAGCCTGGGGGTTGAGGGAGAAGGCAGAGAGACCAAACGTAGAAGGTTGGAGGAGGGAGGGGATGGCTGCAGACCAGCAGCTGCAGTCAGGTCAAATCTGTTGAAGAAGCAATTTAAATCGTTGGCCCAGTCCACACTGCCATCATTTCTCCTGTCACTGTTTTGACTCAGCCCAGTGATGGTTTTCCTGCCTCTCCAGACATCCCTCATACTGTTCTGTTTGAGTTTACACTCCAGCATCCTCCTGTACTTGTTCCTGGCCTTCCTGATAGAATAGTTCCTTTTGAATTTTCCTCACCTCCTCATATCTCCCTTTCTCAAGGCTGCCCTCTTCCTGTTGAGAAGTGTTTTAATGCCTTTGCCACCCATGGTTTGTTGTTTGGGTAATACTTCAGTTTTTGATGGAATTATGGCAAGGGTGCAAAAGTTATTGATTTCAAGATTCAAGAGCTTTGTCATTTCAACCAAATATAACTGATGCAGAACATAGTGATATGAGACAGCGTTTCTCTGGGACCTGGTGCGACATATAGACATAAGACATAAAAGTATCAATAAAAAGAACAGAGCTAGGACTAGGGTTATTGTTTTTTCCAGTTTAAAATTTAAAAATTAAAAGTTTAAAAATAAATAAAGTGCAACACAGTGCAATAGTTGCAAATAGTGCAAAGAACAGATGAACATAGTGTAAAAATCCAAAACTGTGCAAAACAGTACACAAGAAGGCACAATGAAAAGACAACAGAAGACAGTAGTGCCAAAGAAAAGAAAGTGAGATGCAGTAGCAGTGGTTGAGGTAGTGCAAAGTGTGTGTGTGTGTGTGTGTGTTTGTGAGTGAGGGAGAGAGAGAAAGATGTGTTATGCAGTCCTGGGTTTGTGTGTGTGGGTGAGTGTGAGGGGGACTTTTGTGTAGTTCAGTCCCGGGTGATTGAGGAGCCTGATGGCTTGAGGGAAGAAACTGTTAGACAGTCTGGTTGTGAGGGCCCGAATGCTCCGGTACCTCTTCCTGGATGGCAGGAGGGTGAAGAGTGTGTGTGAGGGGTGTGTGTGGTCATCCACAATGCTGTTTGCTTTGTGGATGCAGCGTGTGGTGTAAATGTCCAAGACAGAGGGAAGAGA
>VUQH01001579.1:1703-24473 GCA_015106775.1 Etroplus canarensis
ACCAACCCCCCCCCCCCCCCACCCCAGCCTATAATCTGCCATCATCATCATCATTCAACAATGCCCCAGGTCTTGACAGGTAACCACCAAAACATCACTAAATCCTACCAGCTGTAGAATCTCCAATCCTGTCAGCATTACAGCAACATATCAGGAGACAGGAGGCTCAGTGACTTTACAGGAAAGTACAGTAAAGACTTACTTCTGCCAAATATTCTGCTGCCTCCTCCACTGCCATGTTTCTCAGCCTGCAGCTGAAAGTGTGAAACCTAAGCAGTCAATTACTGTAGCTGCTTAGCCCTAGCCTGGAAGCTGGGGAGAGAGGGATGGGGGCAAGAGAGAAGAGAGGGAGAGGGAGAGGGGGAGGGACTGTCTGTGTGCATGAGAGAGGGAGGGAGAGAGTGAAAGACAGAGAGAGTGAAGGGTGTGAGTGAGAGAGAGAAAGAGAGAGAGGCATTATGTCACAGCTAAAAATACCTGGCTTGCAGTGAGAAAGTCCAGAGCAGGGAGGGATGGGGGAGGCAGAAGAGTTAATCTCAGACCAACCCACTAAGGCAGCATGGGATCAGAGGACAATGCTCAGAGAGACAGTGTGAGAGTGTGCATGCCAGACTTATAATAGGTTTGGATATTTTTCATTAGCCCTTATTTTTATTCAGGTTAAAATTGTAAGTTTTCAGTTGAGTTTAGTTTCACTCAGTTTCCAGTTTAGTTTTAAAATATTATCTTTAAATATTATCTTTAATATTTTCTTTAAAGTCCAGAACAGATTCTACAATATAAACCCTTAACTCACAGTCAGAGGTGGGAAGTAACAATGTACTTCAGTATTTATTTTCCTGGCAACTTTTTACTTTGCCTCGCTACATTCGACCAGAAATGTCTCCAATTTCTACTCCTTACATTTTCAAAATAGGATCATTACTTTAGGTTTAATACATTTGACGGGATTTATTGATTATTTTCTATCACGACAGGTCTTTGACAACCCTACTGGCATATCCATCACCAGCGCTTATCACACACAACTGACCTAAAACACTCAAAGAAACAAAAAAACATAATTTATGCACTATCCTCATTTTTCTGTTTAAAAGTGGAGGCAAAATAATTCATGTACAATGTAGTTTTAAAATCTGTTTTGTCATTCTCTCCTCGTGTTCTACATAACAGTTGTTCAACCGGGGTAGCTACATTAGAAAGTACTTGTATTGATATTATGATATTATATAAGTATGACATGAGGTTCAGTTAGTTTTAATAAAAATAGCTGATAGAAATGTCCTTCAAAGAGCTACTTTTCAGTTTTATACTTTGAGTACATTTCAGCGCTTCTACTTTATCACTTTTACTTGACTGAATACTTTGAATCGGTACTTTAGCTTCTACCGCGGTCTTTTAATCCAAGTATCTGTACTTCTACTGTAAGGAATGTGTGTACTTTTGCCTCCTCCTCCAATCTACATAAACTCATGCACCAACACCTCTTCAAGCTGGCTGTGTTGACAAGCTTGAACAAGCTGTCAAAAGCAGCTTTATCTAGATCCTTATTCTATAAAGGCATATACATTTTTTAATTTTGTAAACACATAATATTATTTATTTCTTTTTTAAAGTCTAGCCTGTATATATTTTATACCTATTCTTGATTTTAAGGTTAGCTTTAGTTAATTCTAATAATGTCATGTTGTGTGAGCACAAACAACAGCTACTTGTTAAAAGCAAAAACTAGAAATTTAAAATCCCATTGTTAATGCTTCTTAATACGTTTCTTAAGAGAGGATTAAATTCAAAACCACTTTGCCTTGAGGCTCCAACAAAAGGAGAATGTGATTTTTGCTCCTTGCCATGTTAAAATTGACCTACTATGCTTTTTCAAATAGTGAGGGCAGTGTAAAAGCACTCTTTGGCTACTTTATTAGGTACACTGTTGAGCTGATGGTGGCAACTAGCAACATTTCGCTATATAGACATGATCGAGACAACCCGCTGAAGTTCAAACCGAGCATCAGAATGGGGAAGAAGGGTGACATAACTGACTTTGAATATGGTATGGTTGTTGGCTGGTCTCAATATTTCAGAAACTGCTGATGTACTGGGATTCTTGTGCACAACCATCTCTACAGTTTACAAAGCATGGTCCCAAAAAATAATTACATTTTAAAAATCCTTGTTGACACAGAGGTCAGAGGAGAATGATGTCTGATAAGTCTCTGTTTCTGCTGTTAAGGTCAGAATTTGGCATCAACAACATGAAAGCACGGATTCATCATGCCCTTTATCAATGATTCAGACTGGTGGTGGTGTAATGGTGAGAGGGATATTTTCCGGGCATGTTTTGGTCTTCTGATGGCTGCTTCCAGCAGGATAACGTGCCATGTCACAAAGATCAAATCATCTCAAACTGATTTCTTGAACATGGCAATGTGTTTCCTGTTCTCAAATGGCCTCCACAGTCACCAGATGTCAGTCCCACAGAGCACCTTTGGGATGCGGTGAAATGGGAGATTTGCATCATGGATGTGCAGCCGGCAAATCTGCAGCAACTACATAATGCTACTGTGTAAATATGGACGAAAATGCCTGAGGAATGTTTGCATCAACTTGTTGAATTAAGACAAAACGGGGTTCCAACACAGCATTCGCAAAGTGCATCTAATAAGCTGGCCGATAAGTGTATGTAAAATGGCCTGGTACTTACATGGAGCTTTTCTACTGACTGAGCACTCTTTACTACAAATCTCATTTACCCATTCATGCTCTATGCCTTTAAGAGCATTTAAGTGATGCACACACTCCGCTGAATGCATCAGGAGGAATTTGGGGTCCACTGTGGACAGTAGAGGCCAGGGGTTGAAGCACCAAAATTCCTGTTGAAAGACAACCCACTCTACCTCCTGAGCCATAGCTGCTCTGCGTGCAACTGACAATTTTTTTCTGCTCTTGGCTGTATGATGTCAGTGAGAGCAGACATCTTTAATATGGTCACCTCAGACACACAGCTCTGACCCTAAGCACAGGAGTCCCAGTCACCTGCTGTTTAAAATCTTCTGTTTGCGAGGGACGACCAATCAGAAGAAAGTGGGATTAAAAGAAAACAAAAGGAGCTAAAGTGACTTGTTTGAAAAAGTGGATGAACTGAGGAGATGCACGACGTCCCATTATAATACACTATTTTAAACTGTAATCAATGCAAAGATACTCTGGTATATTTCAAGGATAAAAACGTGATCCTGTGATAGACTGCCGACCTGTCCAGGGTGTCTCATGATAGGTGTGAATGGCTCGAGACCCTGCATCCCTGAACTGGATAAGCAGTCAAGAAAACATATAGATGGTCCCTTCTAAGGAAGTCAGTGAATTGTTTCAAGCACAGAATTCCTCTCCAGTTAACTGCTTCATGAACCTTCACAGCTAAATTGTGTTCATCTGGAAGGACAAAAGCCCTGGACTACCTAAGTATATAAAACTATAAAAAATAGCTTCAACAACAGCAAACGGCTGGGGTGAAGCTATTTATACTCTGATGCATCATCTATTTTTTTTAGCACAATTTTCTGATTTGAACTTGATACTTTTACTGAAGTAGACGATTTGCATATTTATTACAACAACACATTCAGGAACTAACCATCAGTCAGCTTATCAGCAGTTGTGATTCTGCGTTTGTGGAAATTCCTATGTGACTCCATGAGATTGGGTAAGCTGCAAGGTAAACACAGAATCTACTGCACCCTCCAGCAAAAAGCTTGGCAGTCAAGTACTGGCTTATCTATTTCCACAAAAAAGGGGTCTGTGGACACACCATACTCTGTCAGACTAAAATCCACAAATACACTCAGCATATTCTTCTCCATTTGCCTTTTTCATCAATACGAACCAGATTCCAAAATATGTGAATACACACAAACAGATGACCCGTCAAAAGGCAAAGTCCAGCAGACAGATTAGCAGGATTTGTAAGTTTAATAAGAGAGGCAACACTGACTAACTTGGCAGAGAGAAGAGTTTAACTCAGTGAGATTCTGACAATATCACTAAATGACAAACATGTTTCAGTTATTACATTTCAGCAATAACTGAAATGAAGCGCACAGCATAAGAATCTTGGAATCCTCAAGTTTAACCCTAGTACTGCTGGACCTCAATATACTGATGTCCCAGATAAGTTTTGTGTACTGCCAGTCGTCTATATATTGATCACTTCCGGTGTGTTCATGCACTGCCGGTCGTCTAGCTGGTTGTATAGCTGGCAGTACTAGGGTTAAGCATCATTGAACAGTTAACTGGGAGATCTGCTCCGCTAACAATAAAAAGTATCATAGTGTCATTCATCATTGTCATAACCACAAAACCAGGAAACAATCAAGGTCATGGCTGAAATAAACTAATGCTGACCTCCTGTGTTAAATCCTGGGGATTTTTTAAAATCCACATCAGCTTATTCCTTCACAATAATTTGCTCCTTTCCACAAGTCATTATTACGGCAAACACTTTCAGCTTTGTCACTTGAAATATAAACTTTTTGGCCCTGTTTCTTTTAATGTGTTGACTTTGTGGACAACAAATTCCGTGACATGGAGGATGGGGGCACTGCTGAAAATGGGTGACAAAAAGTATCATTTGATCATCATCATCATCATAACGGACCAAAAACCAATGCTACATCTGGGATGTCTCATGACCTCTGGACATAAAGACGAGCATGTTAGTATTTGAGATTGACCAATATGAGTACAGAACACTCTGCCAATCCAATATTATATTCACAGAAGAACACAGAAAACATAACAAATGGTGAAAGTGAGACATTTTACTATTTCATGGAAAAAAAGAAACTAGCTCATCTTGAATGTGATGACAAGGCTCCTCAAAAAGGTTGGGACAAGGGCAACAAAAGGAGGGAAAAGTAAGCGGTACTAAAAAGAAACAACTGGAGGAACATGTTGCAACTAAATAAGTTAACTGGCAACAGGCCAACAATGTGATTGGGTATAAAAAGTCTCGAAGAAGTAAAGATGGGCAGAGGTTCAGCGCTCTGCCAGAAACTGTGTCTACAACTTGTGGAGCAATTTCAGAATAATGTTCCACAATGTAAAACTGCAAAGACTTTGAATATTTCATCATCTAAATAACAGTACATAATATCAGATTCTGGGACCTTGGAGACATCTCTGTGCACAAAGGACACATCCAAAAACCAGTATTAGGTGCTGGTGATTCTCAGGCCCTCAGATGGTAGTGCATTTTAAACAGGTATGATTCTGCCATAGACATCACTGCATGGGCTCAGGAACACTTCCAGAAATCATAGTCCGTGAACACAGTTGTGTCATCCACAAAAACAGATTAAAGCCCTATCATGCAAAGAAGAAGCCATATGTGAATGTGATCCAGAAACGCCACCATCTTCTCTGAGCCAAAGCGCATTTAAAACGGACTGAAGTAAAGTGGAAAACTGTTCTGTGGTCAGACCGATTGAAATTTGAAATTCTTTTAGGTACCCATGGACGCTGCGTCCTCCAGACTAAAGAAGACAGGGACCATCAAGCTTGTTATCAGTCAGTTCAAAAGCCTGCATTTCTGATGGTACAGGGGTGCATTAATGCCTTTGTTACTGGCAACTTGCACATCTGCAAAGGCACCATCAATGCTGAAATAAGCACACAGATTTTTAAGCAACATATGTTCCCCTCCAGACAAAGTCTTTTTCAGGGAAGGCCTTGCATATTTCAGCAAGACAATGCTAAACCACATATTGCAGCTATTACAACAGCATGGCTTTTTGGAGAAGAGTCCAGGTGCTGAACTGGCCTGCCTGCAGTCCAGACCTTTCACCTACAGAAAACATTTGGCACATCATGAAATGTAAAATACAACAAAGAAGACCCAGGGCTGTCGAGCAACTGGAATCCTGCATCAGACAAGACTGGGGCAACATTCCTCTATCAAAGGACCAGCAGCTGGTCTCCTCAGTTCCCAGATGTTTATGGACTGTTACACAGTGGTAAACATGGACCTGTCACACTTACCATTTAAGACATGTTGCTGCCGTCAACCTTAAGATGAGCTAGTACTTTTCACAAAATAGTAACACATCTCAAATTCAACATTTGATATTTTTGATGTTATTTTGTGAATATTTGTTTATTACATTTGCAAATCATTGCATTGCGTTTTTATTTATATTTTACACAGGGGTGCGTCAGGAAGGACATCCGGCGTAAAACCTCTGCCAAATTAACAATGCAGATTAATCTGCTGTGGTGACCCCTTGGGGAGAATACAAGGGAGCAGCTGAAGGTACACAGTGTCCCAACCATTTTTGGAATTGGAGTTGTAGTTACTTGACACTGGAAGCACTGACAGTTAAGGAACTGGAGCTTTGATAGTCAAGCCAAATGATTTACTGATTTCAAAACATGCCCCAGGCCATTAAATGATCCTATTGTTTGGTCCATAGGAGTCACAGATTGATGAGCTTTTATTTTACAAGTTTATCAGCTAGAAGACATTAAAAAGCTCAGTCAGTTAGGTTATTTCAAAATTACATAATCATAAAGAAAGACAGTGTACTTGGGAAACACTGCAGTAGCGCAATATGTTTGACGTACTAATACAAACTGTTGAAACAAAGAGGGAGCAAATAAAAATGTTACTTATTGTATGGGAAAATACTGGCTGCTGCAACAGTCAGAGAGCTGCTGGAATATAAATGAATCGGCTTACTTCAGAAACAAATTATGGTGTCGGCACTTAACTACCTGGTAAGATTATGCTTAACCCTATGACGAGTTAAACTCTACTTATAATGGATTTTATAGAATTTGTAAATGCTAAAAATTTCTCTGCTTTCTGTTCAGGAGTGCTCCACTGACCTGTCGTTGCAAATAAGTTTACGCTGATAAAATAATGATGGTATGTAATGCAACATGCAACATTTTTTGTGCCTCAAAAATCTCATCGTAGAAAAATTCATGCCTCATTAAGTATAATTTAATTCTCAATTATAATAAAAAAAATGTGATTTAATGTTTCAGAGTTTCTAACACTTTAAGGAATGAATAATTTTAAAAAATGTGCCAGATACATATACTAGTGAAAATATCTGTTATTTGCAACCTTGTTACAACTCTATGGTTACTGCTCATTGCACAGATATTTTGTCTCCATCTGTATCTTCCAGCTTTAGTTTTTTTAGTGGAATTTAAATTTAGTGTGTGACTACCCGGTTGTCTATGGCCTCTTAGAAGTCGCCAGCATGTTAACATTTAGTTGAAAGCACTAACCCTTGAACAAATCTGTAAAATGTGTGAAATCATACCCATACTAAAACAGCACCAAACAGCCTCAGAATGAATATTTGAGCACATAGAGGTCATTAAAGTGCACACTGCCACGTTCTTCTTTAAAAACAGCAAGTACCTTTGGCTGCTCCCTTGTATTCCCCCTTGGGGTCACCACAGCAGAGGAATCCACACAGGTAGTTTGTCACAGATTTTACACCTTCCTAACACACCCTCCCATTTCAGAAGGGGTTTGTGTCTCCACCTGGGCTTCCACCAGGGAGCTTTCATGTGTGAGGGAAAGGTTTAAACCACTAAACTTTGGAGACACTACCGCCTTCTTCTTTCAAACGAGAAATGAAAAAGCAGTGAAGGTCTGAGTGCAGATGTGAGTTTGCTGCAGGAGCAGACCACTAATTACCAGATGATTTGGAGACAGTGAGAGGGCAGATCCATTCAGCACAACCTGACAGCCAGGAAATCAAAAATAGAGATACCAGAGCTTGACTGATGGCAAACAGATTACAGGCTCGGGCGCAGCTACAGCAATTTCTCCCGTTAAAGTCCCCCCTCAACTTTACACTAAACCTCCACCTACTCACTCAATGTGAACTTCACTACTGCTTTTTGATGCTAAATAATAAAATAATCATGTAAAACAACAACCTGTCAGTGCTGTAATAGCTATGATAAAATCATTCAGTCAAATGATATTCAACTGACAAAGGCTTGCCTTTTGTATTATGAAAATATTCCAAACTAAAGATAACATTTGAAATGTGCCTGGCCCTGCTACAAACCTTATCTTTGACAGAAATGTGTTTTTCTCTTTGTTGCAGCTCAGAGTTGTGTTAGGTTTGCTGCTGCCTGTAGCAGCTTATCAGTCAGTGCTGCCCACTGACTGCAGTGATGTCTACAGAGGTGGTGCAGGCCTGGATGGAGTGTACACCATCTACCCAGCAGGCACTACCTCTCCTGTGCAGGTTTACTGTGATATGAGCAGGGATAACATCGACAACTCTGCAGAAAAGTGGACGGTGAGGATTGGGGAACCAGTTTCGTCTGTCTTTGTCCAAAACTTTAGACTACTTTACGTTAACTGACTTTAAAAAGTTAAAAAACAAACAACAGAGTGACTGATTTTATTCAAGGGTAATGTCTACAAACTGATCTGAATATTAAGATCTGAAGGTGAGTTTTTAACTATCAGAAGCTTTCTGCTTACCGTTCGGAGTCTGAGCTGTTTTGACCAGTCGTATTTGAGTAGGCTTTGGCTGACTGCCCGTTAACAGCAAAACAGGAAACCTTGGCCCAGATATGAGTTACCTGGGATCCAGATACACACAGATAACACTAGGATCCCAAAAAACACTGGGCATTGCCCCATTAGTGAATTTATAATTTGACTTTCAATGACAGTTTGTTAATCTTCTGTTAAAACCAGGTAATTCAGAGAAGACAAGATGGCACAGTGAACTTCTTTATGAAGTGGGATCACTACAAAGCTGGATTTGGCAGCGCTGCTGGAGAGTACTGGCTGGGTACGACATTGACATTTCCTGCAGCTCTCTGAATTACATTAAATTTATCTGATATTCTGATTATTTTTATATGACTAGTCAATAAACCTCAGTGCTCTTACATTTCTTTATTACTGTTCAACCATTCACTGAGTAATTCTAAAAAAGTGCTTAATTTGAAGGGATCTAGCAATAAAATTAACGCAAGCTCGTCAGCTCAGTTTAAAACAGTTTATTTCGGACTATCACAGTTTCCCAATGTTTTATCTTCAAGGCCTGGAAACAATGCACCTGCTGACCCAAGTCAAGAACTACGAGCTGAGGGTCGACATGCAAGACTTTGATGGCCAGAAGGTCTTTGCCCATTACTCCTCCTTCTCTGTTGGTCCTGAGTCAGACGGATATAAGCTAAGCCTGGGAACTTTCGTCAAGGGGGCAGCAGGTGGGACACTTGCTTCTGCCTCTGTTATAAGCTGACTGTTTTGCACTTCGTGCACTCACAATCTATTTACAATATCTCTAGAGTATTTCCTTTTAGTTGAGCAAAAGCTTACCTTAACTAACAATGATTTTTAAGACTTTATGTTCATTTAGTGTTTTCTGTATTTTCCCTTTAGGAGATGCTCTAAGTAGCCACAATGGAAAGAAATTCACCACCACTGACAGAGATCAAGATACGCATGGTTCAAACTGTGCCATGCTGTGCTATGGAGGATTCTGGTACCATGAGTGCTTTGGTGCTAACCCCAACGGTGTCTACACGTGGGGACCCTCACCCCGTGCAACTGGTGTGCAGTGGAGCACTTTTAAAGGGCTTGAACACTCCCTAAAAACCATGATAATGAAGATCAGGCCGGTTGCTGCATAAAACTTTTAACCGGGTTACCATGCTAAGCCAAAACATCACAACCAGAAGAACTAGCAAGGTGGACCGACGTCACACCTCTTAATATTTTGTATTTAATGATTTAATATGGAGAATGTGCAAAAACAAGAATAGTTTGAAACTGCATACTCCCGCTACTGCCTCCACCCAATACATGGGTTGAGACCATTGATTCAGATTAGTTTGAGATAATTTCAGTTACATCAAGACAACGTCATCACATTTTTATTTAACTTTGTCATTTATTTGTTAAGACATGAAGTGAAATGTCTCATTTTGTCCTATTTTGCAATGGTATAGAATCTGTTGAAGAAATTCTTGGATCTGGATCGTTTAAAAGTGTTATATAAACACATTTTGCTTGGCTGATTACTATTATGAGACTAAAACCATACGTATGTGATATTTGTGATATATATGAGAACTATTAAGCTCATTTTTTTTGGGATGTTTTTGGATTAATTTTCTCAGGAAAATATTGGCCTGTACTAGAGGAGCTCGGCAATGCAATATAATCATTATTTATGCTACATTCCTCAGCATAGCTCCTCAGTCTGAAACAAGCCGTTTTAATTACCTCTCTTCTGATTGGCTGCCCCTCATAAACAGAAGGCTTACAAAGCAGGTGGGTGGGGCTTCAGGCCTCACAGCCAGAGCAATGGCCTGAGATAACAACATTAAGGATATCCCTTCTCTTTGGTATCTCTTTGGCAGAAAAAAAAAATGTCTGAGATAACTTACATATGCTGACTTACTATCTGAGGTCAGACCCTTGTGTAAATATTCTATTTAAAGTGTTTTCCTTAGCCTAAAGCTGTTTTCAATGTTGAAGATTTGCAGATAAACAAATGTTCCAAAGACAACATCAAAGTAAGTAGGACCAACGCCAGCAATTATTTTTATTAATATCTTTTTTTAGCTAACCATTTAGTATACAATATATACCATAGCAAAATGTAGCTAAAATTTCTCACCCCAAAGCAGTTAATCATCCCAACTGTGACACCAAGACATTAACAATCTCAACTCGAAGTGGAAAAAGACAGCAATTCGGTCTCTTTTGTTACTTCAGGTAGGTTGGAGACTGAGAGAGGTTCCATAGAATTGGCAAGAGATATAGACATTCATATCACTCCCCCCCACACACAGAGTTTAATGATCCGTTTTTGCTGTTTTATGACATCTGAGAACGGAGGGAGCAAGGATGCGAGAGGGAGAGGTTGCCATGGCAACTGAGGTTCCTAAATTTCATGGGTTCATTTCATGTTGTGGGATGGATGGAGCCTTCTGATGCTGAAGCTATAAACTCTGACAACTGGATTAACCCATACAGTGTGAATGTGATGTGACTGGCACCACACGTGTATACAGGTGTTATACATCTGTGAGGGTTCTGTGTTAACAAACAGATGAATATGCAGCTATTTTTGTCCGCAGCGATAGTTTTTAAACCTCAATATGTTTTTTGGCACCATCTTATAAAGGTCAGAAGCACAAACTAACAAAAATCTTACACTGTTTTTCAAGTCACAATAAAGCTCATGTTAGCTTATTCTTTTAATCGCACCATTTCAGATTAAACTGATTTTTATTTACACTTTGTTGGTTGGGATTTCACCGGAACGGATACTTAAAATGCCTTTTAATAACAAAATTCTGAAAAAGCAGTGGTACTTGCTTTTTAAAAAATAGCAGTACTACCAAATGTAGCGTATGCACCAAGGTTGCAGTCCTCCTGGGGCAGCATACAGCTACAGGCGTCCCAGTCTTTCCTTACATGCTGATGAAGAAGAAGGATATCCTCAAACACAGGAAAAACTACAAGGAGGAGGAGGGGGGAAAACTACAAATGGCAAAGCAAAAACTACATGGGGAAAAAAGTGACTAATACAGCTGCTGGGATTTTAATTTGGTATCAAGAATCATGTATTTCTACAGGTACTGCTAAATTTCTGGTATCGTGACATCCCTATTTGTTGGTGTCTTTTGCTGAATTTTTAACATTTTAGTAGAAACAATTATTTCTGAAGGTCTTCTTTTCTGTTTTATTCTTACTTGTTTTAAGAGTCAGACCAGTACTGGATTTTTGGGACTGATTCCAGTGTTAATTTGAGGAAAAAAATTCTTATATCAATGATATTGGCTGGTATTCTTTATATATGTATACATGCAATGTGAGAGAAAAAAGTTCAGAAAAAAGCAAAAACCTGATTCAAATATAGCCAAGGATGTCTCCTCGCATTCCTCTGTATTGCTTCCAGTTTTCCAATTTTCCATTTTTAGATCTCTCTTGATCGCACCTTGACCACTTGCAAGTGGGCGTTTCCAATTTTAACATGGACCTCAAAGAAAGTAAACACCACAGTCTGTATCAAATTGACCCAAGTTTGATGTCAAGGATCATCTGAAGGGGCAAGAAGTGCACAAGCAGACTGCCTTAAAGAAAGTAGTGGCTAATTTGAAAGGAGGTTTGGGTTTTGCTTTTTCATGGGCGGAGCCATTGACTTTCTATAAAGTAAGTTGGAGTCATATTCAAAAGTAAAAATGAAGGGGTCATTGTTGGCTCTTGACACACTATTTCACAACTTAAAACAAACACACCTTTTGACATGTGACATTCAGTAACAGAAGTCTTGCTATTATCTTCGACTAAAGTGCTTAAAAGTTTATATTTACTTTAGTGCTACAGTAATGTGAAAAAGTCTTGACCCACCCCTTATTTCTTTGTATTTTGATTTCTGTTGAAATTTTTTGAAGTGGTCTTGAGCAGTAGGTTTCCAGGCTTTTTGGAGGTCTTTCCAGGTTTTTCCTTGGACATTGGCTGCTTTTTCACTCATTTTCCATCCAGCCCTTGTACCTCACCATTTTCCAAGGAATGTTTTTGGTTTGTAAGCCACTTAACACCGACCTATGAATCACTCAAGCATAAAAGAGGCACTTAACACAAGAGATGATCCAGTGTTGTGTGTATACATAACAGACAACTTAGCAGCGAATCAGTTTTAAACTGTATCTTCAGGCACTTTGTTACTAGCAGCATCATCTGTTCCCTTTTCTTTATTCGATCTATGAAAAATAAGGTAACACAGTTGGACAGGCATGAAATAGTATTTTTGCACCAACAAGGTGACTCCCAAAGAGCTATTAGCTGAAAAATTGGCATATCTCAGCATGGTGTGCAGTGTTTCTTAAAAAAATGACTAAACTGTACAAGTGGATGACAAAAGAAGTGGTAGGCCTAAAAACTATCTACAGTAGATGAACAGTATCTGAAAGTCATGTCCTTAAGAAATAAGAAAAAAACCCCAGCAAAGACCTGAAACAGGATCTGAGAGACAGTTGATCCATCTGCTGTTCACCAAAGCCTCATCAGAAATGTCCTCAGTGGAAGGGTCTTTTATTGGTTCAAACTATCATCAGTATGTATGAAGGACTTTAAGAGTTTCTCCAGCCATCTGTGAAACACAGTGGAGGTTCTCTCATGGTTTGGCATTGCATTTCAGCCAATGGCATTGGGGATCTTTTCAAAACTGGAAGAAAGCTGAATATAGAAAAGTGCCATCAGATTTCGATCCACCATGCAATACCAAGTGGAAAGCTACTGACTGGCAACAGCTTTATTTTTCAGCATCTTGACAGAGAACAGAACAAAAGGCAGACAACATCCAAAGAAGAGCTTTGGAATGTCTTTCAAGAAGCCTGAAGATTACTTAAAAAACTAAGAAGAAAGCCTGCAGAAGAAAGTTTAGGCTCTGTTGAAAAAAAAGGTGGTTATACCAAATATTGAATTTCAAGCTTATTAGAACTGTACACTCTCTTTTTGCCTTATGTGCTGCATTCCCATATTCATTCGTTTCATGCAATCAGAAAATCTATGAAATGAGGGGTGGCTCGAGACTTTTGCTCAGTACTGTAGTCAAATAGATTCAAAGAAAAACATAATTTGAGGGACAAAACAAGGATGTTTGATTTTTCAAATAAATGAATAAATAATCAAATAATAATAATCAAACCTACTGTTGATTAATATTTAATTGAGCAACTATTGCTCCAGATATAATAAGCTTTAAGTATCCTGCTTGTAACACAGGTGAGTGTTAAGTGTTTTTAACACAACTTAAGAGTGTCTACAATCACGCAGATAACTTTCTGACGCCCACACATAGGACAAACACACAGACATGCAAAGCTTATTTTTCAGGTCCTCTATCAGTCCCTGGTGGTCTCTCAGTGGTACTGCATCAACCGCAGCAGGAGAGAGAAGCAGTTTTTGTAGCAAGTGTAATTGTAATGTGTGTATACACTATGTAAACAATAAAAGGGTCTGTCTCAGTTCATTATAAGTAAATTGAATGTTAGTACCATATGCAAAACTAATCTCTAATAAAGAATCAGTGTTGCTATTGATTCATTTAATAATGAATGTCACATAAAACAACTGCATTCCTTAAAAACATTTCTTTTAATTGTATATATTATAAAAGTCTGTACAGAATAGGCAGATAAAAGCACCTGTGTGTCTATGTGTGTGCTGTCTTGCCTCTGACTGGCTTCTGAGTGCTGCAATCTGATTGGCTGCTTGGCTACTGCAGTCTCAGTATTCTCACAGCACTCCAGATACAGATGGAGGAGGATAAAAACACAACAACTCTTGAACTCCCTTTTTCTGTCATTCCTTCCACATTTCACTGCAGCTGACTGAAATGGACTCCACATCTGTTCTTCTTCTGAAGCATATTTCCACTGCTGAATGACAAATTGGCCATATTTTTGTATCTTTTTGAGATGTTAAAACTCCAGATGAAAAACACATGCACCATGCATCAGGAAGCTCTGTGTCTCATTAGGTCTTCTTACAACTGGCTGGCAAATCTGACCCCCTCCCCCTGACTGGATGGCAGCAGATGACATTGCTCTGCCGCTGCTGGATTACAAATGCTGTGCTGATGTAAGGCTGCGTGTGGGTCTATATGTGTGCATGTGGGGACTGAGAAGCAGACAAATGCACTGATCAGGAAAAAAAAGGGGCAGCAAGAAATCAGACAGAAAGACCTACAGACAGACGGCAATCCTGTTGGCTCAGTCTCCTCCAAAAACACACTTAAAACTGCATGCGTTCACAAGTGGGTGTGAAAAATGGATACTCAGTTTCACTGCAACAAACACAGTGAGGTCCGAAAAGAAGAAAAGATAAGAACGCATCAGCTGCTGCACCACTGCTGGCTGCTTATCTTCTCTGACAGAGACAGAGCGTTGGCCATGAATAAATTAACATCTGGCCAGGACCAAAAGCACACACAGCACGTAATGCATCAACAGGAACAATCACACTCTCCACACATGCATACACAAAGTCCTGTTTGCAACATCCGTTTGCCCTCATTATATGCAGAGCTTTACTGATATTGGATTTTGGGGAACATGAATATTAGAGTTTAACAAGGTTGAGCGGCTAGATCAGGGGTCAACAGGGAGAACATGCAAATTCCACAGTGGATTCAAAAACCGCATTGTGAGGTGACAGGACATCCTTGTGCTAAACCAATTAAATTAATTAAACAATCGGTGCTTTACAATACTGATAATAAAAATATCATTATTTATTTCATTTATCATGGTAAGATAACACTGAGAGTTGCAGTTTCTCACTTTTATTTTTATTTTTTCATGCATTTACATGACAATGCATGGACTATTTGGAACTTTTGAGAGCTGTCCAAAAATGCAGAAAAATCAGATTTAGTCATTAAACTACTTCATGAAAAAAAATTCTCCTGTTATGATCTTTAATTCTTTGGCATTTTGCATGAATTGCATGATTACCCAGTAGCCATGTTTAGCTTTACAGCTCAAAGAACCTAAAGCTAAATAAGAAACTGCTCCATAAATCAATAGAGCACTATGGATATATGTTCAACATCAGTTGGCTGTTTCCTCTCTCTGCTAAGTCTCAAGCCAAGTGGCTGTGGTTCCCATTTTAATGTCCTACATTTTTTTTAATTAGGTTTCCTTTGTCAGCTTTTGACACTTCTTTTGGCTTCACTGAACCAGTACTTGTGAGTTCTGTACAAAAACCTGACATGCTAATGAAATGCCATCTAGAAGTGAAAGGGAAGCTCATGATTAAAAGAAAAGAAATTCTAATAGTCTTTATTTAGGCTGTTAATGTCCACAGGTTAAAGATTTTTTTCCAGGCAGCAGAAATTACAATCAAAAACCTATAACATCAAAAATCACAAATAACAATGACAGAAAGTAGAGAAGCAAGTGGAAGGGCTACACTTGAGTGCACTTTTCTCATTTGTAAAATCTTCTAAGTCAGTAGTTTGAACTGTAATGTCCTTTAAATCTTAAGAGATTCTTTCACATTCTCATAAAAACTGGAGCACATGGAGAAAACACATCTGCAGGAAGAAAAACGTCATCTCAGAAGGATCACCGTGTTGACAATGAGACATTTGAAAATTAAACATCTATTCCATGTCAATAATGCATATTCTTACTGTCTTGTACACATCTGAGTTTTATTAATTAGTATTAAAAAGAAAACACAATAAAGAATGGAACAGATCAAACTGGCTGATAGCATAATGACTTATTTTATAACTGTTTCTTTGTGGATATTGCGATTTATAGTTAATGTGATTTTTTGCACTGTTATGATCATGAAAGGATTTAGTGACATCTTAAAGATGAATTTAAATGTAAAGCATTTCAACTATCACATTCTTTATGCAACTTTTTGTGCCAGAAACACTTTTAAAATTAAAAGTACCCCCCATGATTTGTAGCTTGCAGAACCAACTTTAGCAACAACAGCTTGAAGTAATCATTTTCTGTAAGACTTAATCAGTTTCTCACGTCATTGTGCAGGAATTTTGGCCCACTCTTCTCTACAATGTTGCTTCAGTTCATTGACTTCTGCGGGCATTAATTTATGCACAGCTCTCTTAAGGATCCAGCACAGCATTTCATTTGTGCTGCAATCCTGACTTTAACCAGGCCATTGCAACCTCAACACCTCTTTTTCAGCCATTCTGTTGTGGATTTGCTGGTGTGCTTGGGATCATCGTCTTGTTACATGAACCAGTTTTAGTCAAGCCTTAGCCATTGAACAGATGGCCACGCATCTGACTATAATACTTTGGTATACAGTGGAGTGCATGGTTGTCTCAATTACTGCAAGGTGCCCAAGTCCTGTGGCTGCAAAACAAGCCTAAATCATCACCTCTACACCACTGTGCTTGACAGTTGGTATGAGGTGTTTGTGCTGATAGGACATAGGTCTACACTGAGTCCTATGAAAACTTTCTTTTTCAGATGACTGCACATGCTATAGTTTTCTAAATCTGCTTAAAAATCATAAAGGTAAAGTCCATTGGGCTTTTACACCCAAGCCAACAAGGGCAGCTCATCCCCTGTTTCTGTAGAGTGAAGCGACTTAGACGCTAGTCTGTTGCAGGTTACCTTCCCAGCATTTTACTGCTAGGTGGACAGAGGCACACTTGCAGTTGGGACCTGGGCACAGTGGGGGGGGTCTGACCAGGATTTGAACTCACAACCTCTCAATCATGAGCACAGCACCTTAACCATTACACCACCGCCCCTGCCTAAGAATCATCACAGTTTTAAGTTATTTTTTAGTATGAAAGAAACTGAATAATCATTTTCTCTACATCCTTGATCGAATTTGAAAAAGCACCACTAAAAGCCACTTGGGCATAATTTTAATTTGAGTTATGGGTTCAGAGCTTCTGATCCACAGGGTGACATGGGGGAGTGTCATGCGGTAGAGCAGGGCAGATTGTCACTGTAAAAAAAGAAAATTTCATCCACCTTCAGTGTGTATGCATATTGTGTAATACTGCTGGATTTTTCTGCATCTTTATATGGCCCCAAAGATGAATCACAGGAAAATAATTCGCTCCTCAGCGGACGGATGTGGGCGACAACCTCACCTCACCTCCTCTGCCACTGCGGTTGCTGCAGATTAAGAGGCAACACTGCAGTCAAATTTTTTATTAAAATAATAAGAAGTAGGAACTTCCCACCTCAATCTCCAGAGACTAAACATTGTCTCCTCTACTACTGTCTCAGAGAGCACTCGCTGACAAGAAACAGACTTTAACACTATGAAAAATTAGCTTAGTGAAAAGGATTCTGAAAAGCTCACTGCTGTTATAGAACGCCCACAGGAATTTCTGATGTGTGGCTTCATGCTGAGAGGGATACAGCTGAGTGGAGGATGCTGTTAGAACAGTTGTTAGTGCTCTATCATCCAACTCATTGGTCAAAAGTTTTCCAGAGCTAGAAGTGAATTCTCATATTTGTTTTTTCATACCAT
Source organism: Etroplus canarensis (assembly GCA_015106775.1). Classification (NCBI taxonomy): domain Eukaryota; kingdom Metazoa; phylum Chordata; class Actinopteri; order Cichliformes; family Cichlidae; genus Etroplus; species Etroplus canarensis. The sequence continues at coordinate 19,741 of VUQH01001579.1, forward strand.
CAGTGTAAAAAACTCGGTTTTAAACAACCAAGAGCATGCCATAGAAGCAAATCCTCACATTTGGGAAACTTCATCCAGCTTGCAGAATAGAATTAAAACCACTCCTTAATTAACTTTATGTCCATTAAATGATGACTCATCTGCACATTATTAGTACAATGTTCTGACCAGGCCAAACTGACGAAACTTCAAATACTCAAGGATTACATCACGGATCAGGCTGCTTTCAGTTTGATCAGTTCAGACAGTATCGTGTCAGTATTGTGGACATGAGGACCAGAAAACCAGTGACACTTGCTTCCATGCATGGGGTCTGTGAGGAGACAGCGGAGGATTGCAAACACCTTGGTGTTCACACTGACAAGAAAACTGGATTTCACTAAAAACACAGACGCCCTCTACAAGAAGGGCCAGTGGGGTCTCTACTAACTGAGATGGCTGAGGTCCTTTGATATCTGCCAGCAGATGATGGAGGATCTCATCCTCTGTGCTGTGGTGTGCTCGGGCAGTAGGCTGAGGGTAGCGGACACCACTAAACTTAAACCGAGCCACAAGCCCTGTAACGTTGCAAGTGTGGAGGTTGACCCCCCTGATGGTGGTGTCAGAAAGGAGGATGGTGTCCAAGTTATGAACAATATTGGACCATCCTTGACACCCCCTTTATGATATGCTGGACAGGCAATAAAGTCATCCCACCACAGTGCACCACAGAATGCCACTGAAAATCATTCCTACCTGTGGGCTACCAGGTGTAACTTTACAACTCCTGGACTAAGTTCTAGTGCCATCTCTTGTATATATTAGATAATCAACTTTGAAGTTTTTATGTTAGGTATTGCACTTTCTTACATATCGGATCTATATATTTTTATCCTTACATTTATATTTAAATGAGCATGTTATGTAAGCAGTTTAACCTAGGATTAATAAAGTATTGTGATTCTGAATTGACAGTTTGATCTGCTCCATAAGTCCATTAAGTGAGATTGTTTTAATAACACTGATGTAGTATTTCATGCTGTTGGAAGAACTGCAATCTTTATATAAATCAAAGCTTTACTGCAAAATTATTTGCATCTTCAACCCAAATGCACCAGGAGGTATGCACTAGAGAGAAGAGGAACAAAAGTCAGTAGAAACAAGACAGAATATATGTGTGTGAATGAGAGGGAGGCAGGTGCAATGGTGAAGATGCAAAGAACAGAGACAGTGAAGGTGGATGACTTTAAATACCTGGGGTCAAACATCCAAATCAATAGACCGTGCACAGAGAGAGGTGAAGAAGAGATTCAGGCAGGGTGGAGTGGGTGGACACGGGTGTCAGCGGTGATTTGTGACAGAAGGATAGCAGCAAGAGTGAAAGGGAAGTTTTACAAGACAGTAGTGAGACCTGCTGAAGTACGTTTCGGAGATAGTGGCACCGACAAAAAAAACAGTCGGTGGAGCTGAATGTGGTAGAATTAAAGATTTTGAGATTTTCAGTGAAAGCGACCAGGATAGACAGGATTTGAAATAAGTACTTCGGAGACACAGATCATTTTGCACGGTTTGAAGATAAAGTCAGAGAGGCAAGGTTGAGATGGTCTAGACATGTGCAGAGGAGGGATAGTGGATATATTGGACAAAGGATGTTGAGGATGGAGCTGCCAGGAAGGAAGAAAAGAGGAAGACCACAGAGAAGGTTCATGGATGTAGTGAAGGAGGACATGAAGAGGGTTGGTTTGAGGGAAGATGATGCAAGGGATAGGGTGAGACAGAGGCACATGGGCCACTGTGGCGACTCCTAAAGCAATAGTTCTCAGACTTCGGGGCAGGCCACAGTGGTGGGGCATACACAACAAGTTGAAAAATATGAAGTGAAATTAAGGTGAACAGATATGATTTTTATAGGAAAAGAAAAAAACAATAGCTTGCTGGTGTTATAGCACAGATGATGTGCACCATTATATTAGTTATATTTAAACCGTTAGTAACTGATCAAATAGGGTGTGGGATGTGCATATTTGTGTGGTATAAGGAGTGAACTAGCTTCTGAAGTGAGGCATGCAAAAAAAAAACAAAAAACTGAGAATTAATGTCATAAAGGGAGCAGGCGAAAGAAGAAGACGAAGTAGAAGAAGATGACTTTTCATTCAAAGCAGAACTACATAAAGTAATATTGTTCTCTTTTGCAGTCAACACTGTTCAAGATATAGCTGTCTGAATAAGTTTTATCATCAGCTAGCTCCTATTCAGCTTTTCATATTCAATTTGTTTTACTGACCTTCATTATCTAGGAAGGAGAACTCTACAGATAAAGAATTTCTACTTTGAGTGTCCAAGGCCAAAAAAGACAGTATTTTTTTTTTAAATTTCTTTAATTTAAAAAAAAAATAAAAAAATTTAAAAATCCAAAAGATAGTATTAACGTGGTATGCTTTTCAATGAAGGACAAACAAGACTTTCTAAAGAGTGGTTCAACTTGAGTTTGTACTCAGTCCCACTGTACTGCCAGTTTAAAGGTACAGGTTGAGTAAAAAATAACAAAACAGCTCATTAAGGCATTAAACACTGACATCATTTTAAAAGTCCAGGTTATTTACATGATTGGGCGCGTCAAATCATTGCATTTCCAAAGTGGCAAAAAGTCTGTAAACAGTTGTAAGAAGTATGTTAAAAAAAAAGATAAATCTCACATGCTGTGTCAACACTTTTAAAATATATAAAGGCATGTTGACAACAACTGTGGCCATAATTAGGCATAAATTAAATCAAAATCTTAATGAGTTCCATCACTTTCCAATTTCAGTGCTGTCTTCACATGAGAGCTGGAGACTTCTCACCACTTGATACTGAGACAAAACAAGCCTCTCCTTTCTTCTGACGCACACAGACAAATGCACAAATGTATACAACAAGTTCAGTGAACTGTCTGTGAGTCTACAAGCTTCTGTCAGTCTCTCTGTTTCTGTCTAGTCTGATCCACTCAAGTCTCCTGCTGCTCACCTTCAAAATGTCCGCTTCACCTGGAGAATACAGAGGAGGGCGGGAGAGGAGAGTAGTTTTTTCCCTCTCACATAAAAAAACACACACAGACCCACATCCTGTCTGTGTCGTGACTCTCCGCTGAACCCCTGCCACGGATCGACACCTCACCCACAGAGAGCACACACAACCTTGAAACATCAAATTATCCTGTGTCTTGATTTTCCACCCTTTTACAATAATCTAGAAAACCCCTCATTAAAGACTGACTGTTTGATCTTGTTGCTACTAATTTCTATCAATACAATATACTGAACCTCTAGTGCATAGAAATACTGAGTTTATTTTTTTATAATAGTGTCCTTGTATTCCTTGACATAAAAATATACTGATTACCAGCTCCTCAGCATTAAACCTGTGCAGGGTTATCAGGGGATTAAGCCTTTCAGGACATTTTTGCTTGTTATTAAAAAGGGTGAGGAGAGACTAACAAAACTCGTGAGTGTTGGAGCCAAATGCCAACACATGCCAAAAACTGCAGTTCCTTTAGTGGCCACTTGAAGGCTGGCTACAAAAGCAAGTCAATCACCATTGACTCCAATGTTAAAATGCTCAATTTAAAAACAGAAATATACATGTTTAGAGCCTCAAAAAATAGTTTTGGTCTGTAAAGCTAATATTCACCTTCATGACAATTGTATGCTTTTTCCAACAACGTATGAAATTATATAATGCAGACATAATTTCCTAATAATGCAATCTTCTTCTTCTTCTTCTTCTTCTTTTGGCTGCTCCCGTTAGGGGTCGCCACAGCAGATCATCTGCCTCCATAATGCAATAATTCCTTTAATTTTCGCCAAGGGGTCTCCACAGCAGATTGATTAGCATGGGTAATTTGACAGAGACTTAATGCCAGCACCCTCCACGAGAGGGGCTCATGCCACCCCAGAATCAAATCAGGGACCTTTCGCTTGTAAGGCAAATGTGTAAATCACTAACTTCTTAATATGATGTTATATCATTTTATGATATTGTGGAGGTATGCACTGGATAGAAGAGGAATGAAAGTCAGTACAAGTAAGACATAAAACATGTATGAATGAGAATGAGGCAGGTGGAATGTGAAGATGCAAGGAGTAGAGGTAGTGAAGGTGGCTGAGTTTAAATACTTGGGGTCAACCAACCCATGCAATGGACAGTGCTCTGGAAAGGTGCAGAAGAGAGCACAGGCAGAATTAAAAATGTTGACATTATTTCTGGTTTATTGTTGTGCTCCAGTTTAGGCAAGTGGAATTCTTGTGCTTTATCAATATGTTTCTGTGCACTAATTAGGAAGCATTTGAGAGTAACTGAGACACTGAATCGCTGGTCTTCTTTGCCTATATCCATGGTTGGCCGAATAAATTTGATAAAAATTACTATTTTACCCCAGTTTTTATATTATTTTCAAACACTCCCACTGCCTTTACCAAAGACATTTTATGATAAACCTAAACTGTTAGGACAATTCATCTGGAATGATAAGAAAGCCAGACTTCGTCTTAAACTATTATACCTGCCTTATGAGAGGGGAGGGCTTCAGCTTCCCAATCTAAGGTGGTATTATATGGCTGCCCAATTAACCTCAGCATCATATTACTTTAATACAACAGCACTCCCTGCTTGGGTAAGCATTGAGCAAAAGTCTATCCCAGAGTTACCACTTAGTCTGTACTTATATTCTTCAGATATTAAAGCACTTACAAAACGTACAAAAAACCCTTTCCTTA